>QANY01003688.1:1045101-1212512 GCA_003255025.1 Datisca glomerata
CTCTCTCTCTCTCTCTCTCTCTCTCTCTCTCTTATTTTTCAAATCCATTTTCTTATACCTTCTACGTTTCATTTGACTGTTGTACTTCCTAACTTCTTTTTTTCCATAAACTACAGTATGTGGAAGACAAGTATCCTCATCATTCACTTTTGCCTCGTGATCTTTCTAAAAGGGCTATCAATTATCAGGTATAATTTGCATTTGATATTTGGCGCTAACCTTTTTCAAGACACTTCAACTTGGATTCAATGCAATTTACACCATTTATGATAAGTCAATCATTACAAAGAACACTACTTATGGGAAATTATTTATGAGAAGTCAATCATTACACAGAAGTCAACCAATTTATTGTGGATGTATTGTTCAGCTGGAAACTTCCCTAGTTTGTTAATTTAGTTGGTGTAAGTTTTCAAAGACCATGTGCGGGTGAGTTACTAATGAATTACGATATATAGTTATATTTAATACATGTTATTCTTGCTTTGTATAAACCATGCACACAGAAAACTTAATCTACCTTGTAGAAATTGTGTTAGGCTTTGTACACATGGTACACTAAGATGTAAATTGATGAGCCTGACTCGGTGTACAATACACGTTCTTAGTTAGTTTGTTCCTTAAGTTAAGCTCCCTAGCTATATGGCTCAGAAACTTTGTTGTCTCTAGAATTTTCTCATCTATTTCATGAAGTAGCTTGTAGGAAAAAGTAATGAACATCTGAGTTCTGATGATCAGATTCGACTCAAGGACCATTTCTCTGGGACCAAATTGACATAGGAGGCTGCTAACTAGGACGGTTAATAACTTCCTAATCGACGTAGGCTAGATGCAACTAAAGGTGCTTGCTTTGGTTCTGCTGTTAACGCTGGCTTGAATTTAGAATCTGAAAAATCTTCACTTACACCCTTTTGGAGTGGCTTGGGAGATTTCTACGAGAGTGACAAAACGTTTGGAGGAGTATTATTACTCCAAAGTTTGGTGTGAGTGTGACTGAAGCTGATTTCCCTTCTTGCTTGGGCCAAAATTCCGTAGCATGCTGCATATAAGTCTATAGGAAACAATAAGACTGCTTCTTGAAACGCATTAAGCATAAGGTTGGTAATGGGAACAATATCAAGCTTGATTGGATCGTTGGTGTAGTGGTCGACCTTCCTTTGAAAGTTGCAGGCTTTTAAGTTTTTTTAAAACTTTCATGCTCTAGTTGGTAATTATCTTAAGAGGGATGGGGGTGGAATGTAATGTGATCCTTTCTACTAGGGCTCTCAATGACTGAGAAGCAGAGCTGATAGTCCAGTTTTTCAACACCTCTTACAATACCAAAATTGATGTAGGTGTCCTTCTACGATTTGATTCCACATGTCATTCCTCACTTTCCTTTGAAGAGTAAATTGAAATCGATAGCTCTCCCTAGACAAGGTTTTTTCTTGCCTGGACCTCATTATGGAAGGTCCATTTGACCTCAGTTTACCAAAGAGAAGCTTTCATTTAGTTACCAGATATTCCCCTGGCAAGGCATGTGAAGTGCCAAAAAGCCACGTTTTTCTTCATTGCTCGTCCAGTTATGCTTTTGTCAACTGGATTTTTGGCAAATATGGTTTTCATTGGTGCTGACCATGCTTTACTCTTTACAAGAGATTTGTATTTAGTTGGAGAGAGTCTGAGTATTGTTATTCCTGATTTTAGGCTGTGGAATGTTATTTCTTCAATTTTTTTTCGTGATTGTTTGGCAAAAGAGCAATTTGAGAACTTCCAAAGGGGGTTTTCATGATTAACACTAATATATTTTACTTCACCAATGAAATAACTGATTAGAGTAAGTTTCAGTTTATCCACCCAAACATTAGCACAATTTCCACAGAGGCTAATGTTTCATTAATAATATAGAAATGTACAAAATAGGAATCCTCAATCTGAGCACAATTTTCACTTTACTGGCTCATTTTTTTCCCTTCACATTGCCACTTGAAGTTTACTTTTCTTAGCACCCTTCAAATTGCCACTTGAAGTTTACTTTTCTTGACACATTGCTACTTAAAGCTTATTTTTCTTGTCACTTTCTTCAAATTGAAACCGTCTATCAAATATCTAAGGACTTCTAGTCTAAGTCACCATAAATTAGGAATCCCTCTATCCTAATCAAAGAATTCATCTTCAATACTAGTACTCTGATCAAACACTGAAATAGTTTTGATTAATTTCTGCATTTTATTTGGCTGGAGTGTTTATGGATGATAGACTTTTTTCACCTTTGGAAATTAAATTTTTTAAGTTTAGGGGGATAAAGTCTATTAACGAAGGAATTTGCACCTCATATGAATTAAAAATTGTTTAGATATTTTGAGAGATGTTTTCAATTTGGTAAAATATGAAGAAAAGTAAATATCAAGTAGCAATGTGCTAAGATAAACTTCAAGTGGCAACGTGAGGAGAGAAATTCTTCGGGTGGGAATGTGCAAAAGACAACTAAAGCTCAGGGGGGTAAAGTGAAATTTACCTTATGTAGGGTTGGAAGTCTGTGTGAGTGAGATCACTAACAGGTTTTGTCATATTCTGATAAATAGGCTGCAAATATCGTGTCCTCAAGCATACAACCTCTTCAAAATCTGGTTATCTTGGTGAGTATCGAAATGGGAATTTAGTGTTCATTTATCTTTGACATGGTTAATAAGGATTACATGATGATTTTCTTGGATTTTGTGTGTGCGTATTTTTTATGCTGCTTTCCCATTTGCAGAAGTACATTGAGGAAAAAGTTGGTGAGCAGGAGAAACTTCCTTGGGCTCAATATCATATTGGAAAAGGTTTTGCAGGTAGGCTTGATTACAAATGGTAAATAAACTAAACAAAACTCTTCCTATAAATGTAGAAAGAAAAATAATGTTAACCAGTAGTTGATGTACAGTTGATGTCATTCATGGCCAAATTTAGTACCACTAAATCAGAATGACGATTAATCCTATGATTAAATATCTCATTATTGTGCTTTCACCATGTCAATTGTCAATCGTGACATAAATAGCTAATCCATAAAGTGGAACCTTTATGCCATAGTTGTCAGCTTGCAACTAATAATTAACACTAGCAGAGTATCAGAGTAGCGTACCCTTCATACTATTTGCCTAAATTTCTCTTTTATGATGTTAGATCTCTTACCATTGACTACTTGGGCATTACCATGCTACTATGTGCATTTGCCTACACACTGGAATATAGGTTTTTGGCTGACTCGCTATGAGTAAATGAATACCAAGTCTACCATACAAGGAGACCCGAACCAGGCCGGCCCAAGCCTAAGGCAACTTCGGCTTGGGCCTAGGGCCCCAATTGGAAAGGGTCTCCAAATTTTTTTCCTTCAAAGTATTTAGCATTAATCTCAATCGCACTCTTCTTTTTTTCCTTCAAAGTCTTCAACGTATTAGCAAGTTGGTAGTATTATGTAAATGCCTTTCATTTTCCTACTTCCAAATAATGAAGAACAATGATATTTTACTGATGAATAACTTTAATATATGTCAAACGTATTTCTTTGTAAAACCTAAGATATGGTAACCTACACTCTCTTTGCAATATCTCTCCATAAGGCACAGTTATTGGTACGCCCTTTTCTTCAATCTTGCAATTTCTCTTCTTTTTTTTTTGTAAATCTTTTTGTTTTCTTAGTTAAAGTTAGTCTCTTCATTCTTTGACTCTCTCTGCACAGCTACAAGATCTGTCACAACTCACACCAGATACTCCAATTATCCAAATAATCTGAGCAAATTATTGTTGATGTTCTAAAATTTTTACCTATTTGTGGATATACGTTTATTTAATATAATATGGTGTATGTCAGTTAGTTTACAAGTTTTTTCATTGTATTTGGAATGTGTCAACTTGAAAATATGAATATGGACATGAAAATTGTAACAAAAATAAAAATAAATAAAAAA
Source organism: Datisca glomerata (assembly GCA_003255025.1). NCBI lineage: Eukaryota > Viridiplantae > Streptophyta > Magnoliopsida > Cucurbitales > Datiscaceae > Datisca > Datisca glomerata. The sequence goes on from QANY01003688.1 coordinate 1,049,034, forward strand.
GAAGAAGAAGAAAAACAGAGAGAAATACATGCGATCGAAATTGGGCTCTTGAAATCTTTTTTACTTATATTAAAGAATTACAACATTTTCAACCAAAAATGTGGTAGAACAATCAATTTCTTTTGTAGAAGACATAATAATATTAATAATAGGTTTGCATCTCATTAAATTATAAGAATAATTTTTTAAAATTATTGCTGATTTTGTTTGAATTATTGAAATAGCTAACAAAATTCACAAAGTTCGCCGATGGCCTCAAATTCTATTGAGCCATTCCATGATGGAGGAAAATGTTTCTGGCAAAACAACTTGTGATCACACATTCTCTTATACTTGCTAAAATGTGGGCTGCAAAGTTGCTTTTCGACAGCCTCTGGAATCAAAAACACCAAAAAATGGAAATTCAGCATGAGTGGAAGAATATCTTATTAAAATTATTGGGAAACTGGCCAAAAGAAATTTATAGCATTGGATTGTTGTGCTATAGTAGCATGTGCATACTAGGTCTGTTGTTGCTAACTTAATAGCATCTCATCAACTTAGGTTTGGTTTAACAAACTTGCTGACATCATATGTCAGATGGACAATTACTTTTCTGATAGCTAAAACTTGTGATCAGGTGGAGCACATTCAAGCAACATAAGGACTCTAAATATAGTTGAAGGAGATCATGACAACCAACCAACTTTGAACTATCTATTCTTACTTTGAACTATATATCATGAAACACCAATCATTTTCATTTTGTCCATTCCTTTTTGGTTCTCTCAAAATGGAGAGAAGTTGTATGTTGATTTTTTTCTTCGTTAACAATGATTTCTCGACCTTTGTCTTCTTTTTCGAGGATTTCTTGTCCTGTACGTACTGTGAAGTGTTTTTACCAGTAATAAATAATGTTTTATATAAAAAGCAGAAACCATGTATCATGAAATTATTGTGTTAGCCTTCCCTCACAATGTTACGGCTTTTGTTTTGTAATTGATTGTGTGTTTGTCCTCATTGAACTTGGGGCTTAATCCTACTATTTACCTATGTTTCAGCACTTGAAAAGCTGTTGAAAGAGCATGCCGGAAAGTACGCAACCGGAGATGAAGTTTTCCTGGTTCGATTTTCCCTCCTTTTCTGGAATTGTGCCTACCTATTATCAAACTTATTGAGGGAGACCTTTTGGTAGTTATACAATCTTTCATTAAACTTCGCAAATGAAGTGTTGTTAAAGGATCATGCACGAAGATAAACGCCCTAACTCCACAGAAAGGATAAGAAAAGGAACACGTTTTACAACTATAACAAAACTAGTCCGTATAGTCCTGTGGTGTCATGAGCCATATGTGCTACACTTTTGCGCCAACTACTGCTTGATACTTGAGAATTTTCTTAAGAAAGGGAACAGAATAGTCCTGTGGTGTCATGAGCCATTTGTGCTACACGTTTGCGCCAACTACTGCTTGATACTTTAGAATTTTGATTCCTGATAATGCATGTGAAAGTCCATATTCTTTCTTTACATTTCATGGGATAATCTTAATTTTAAAGTTTTATCTATTGTTTGCAGGCAGATGTATTTATTGCACCCCAGCTACATGCAGCAGGCAGATTCAATGTTGATATGGTACATCTATACTTCACTTACTCTAAGACACATGAAAATGAACGTACTACGAGGAGTCAACTACATTTTTTCTGTTGAAGTATCAATTCATTGAGTTTATGAAGTTGCAAATTAAAACTTGATTTTGGCCTTGGATTAAAATAGAAATAGGATTGCTTTAATGCACGTCCTAATATGCCGAAATATGTATGAATTTGAAAGAAAAAAGAAGGAAATTGATACTCTTTGTAGGTTTGAACGTGTACTTTGGACATGTCAAAGAGTGCGGTCGGTGCCCCGTATGTGTTTAACAACACGCGAGTTCAAGATAGGTGTTCATACTTGGTAGAAGTTTACCTTGTCGAGCAAACTTACACCCAGTCCACATGCTTGTTTTGACTGCAATATGTCTCTCTTAGAATCTGCTTTATTTCTTTAATTTTCTGATTCTCAATCTGATTTCTGTCTGATTGATCTCTAGTTGCTATATATCTGGGAATAGGATTTTGTTTTAGTTCAAGTTGCATCTTCTAGTAATGGATTTTTGCAGTATTCAAAAATCATTCTCATTGTTTACTTGTATATTCAAGCTACAATCAATTCGTATTCTGGCTGAGATACTTTGATTCCCAGCTGATTTGAATTTTTCTGTCGTAATTTGTTGAATCTCTTTTGCTGTATAGTTGCCATAATTCTGCTCTGATTGTAGGTTGTATTTATGGTACATACCTTCACCTGTTTTAGCTGACAAGTTTCTTCTTCCCTCCATTAATTTTGCAGTCTCAGTTCCCTCTTTTATCCAGATTGAATGAGGCATATAATGAGATACCAGCTTTTCGAGATGCTATGCCAGACAATCAGCCTGATGCTCCTTCAAAAACTCACTAGTTTACCCAACAAATCTAGACGTAAGTAACTAGAGTTGTAAACTTGCAGATAATATTGTCAAATCATTTCATTTCCGGTCATAGTCGATGATTTACCTGAAAAACAGAAGAAAATCACCTATCTACCCTCTTTCTTTCTTTTTTTGGCAGAATATGGAGGGCTCAAGGTGAACTACGTTTCCAGGGCGTATTCTGCCAAGCTAATTGCAATGGTTTTTACATGATGTAAGAAGCGGGTAAATGACAAATATAATCAGATGTGTACACTGTATATGCTTAAATAAATTGTTTTGGACGTCAGCTAGAAACCTTGCAAGGTTCAAAGCACTTTCTAATAAATTTCTGACTTCGAAGCTTGTTTATGAATATAACATACAGTTTAAAGCAATAAAGTATAATTATTAATAGCAATAAGAATTGTTTCTTCCATGTAATCCCTCCCTTAAAGGCTTGTCCATTCCTCTTGTATGGTTTTGTATGTGTATATGTTATCATCGAAAAAAAAAGAATCGTTTCTTCTCAATAATCTCACTGTGTTACCCATTGGACTATATATATTTGACACAATATTTTATTTCACACAAAATGTTCGAGACTTTCAATCTTAAAAGTTGTCATTGAGTTTTCTAGTCTAGAACCCTTCACTATTATTCATTTTATTGTTACTAAGATGTGAAATTGTTACTTACACTGATTTTTTAATGTGAAAAGCCTACGTAATAGTCATAATCTACTATATTATGTAAAAGATAAATAGCGACAAATTAAGCCTAATATTGTTTATTTAATATAGATAAGTTGATATCAACAATTTATTTATAAGCTAATATATTAACAAAGAGAAAACCAAGAGTGATTTACAAAGAGATTTACTAAAGAATGGAAGATGTACCAAGTGGGAAAAAAACTTGGTCTCAATAGAAGGATCTAAAGAAAATATCCATTCTTTACAAAGGTTAACAAAGGAAGCTTGATCTCAACGGATTGGAATGTCTAATATTGTCTGCACATTAAAAAAGAATGCTTGATTGGTATACCAACTTGGAGGACTAGCCACTAAATAGTTGGAAACAATTTAAAAAAGAATTAGTACAATTCAGAGTTTGTCCTAATTAGACTTAGCATGGTGGTTTAATATGAGAACACATTATGAACTATTTCAGATTTCAGACTATACATGTGGGGAACAGGCTAGACTTATCAATAAAAGAGAAAAATGATCCTAAGCCTACATGATTTTGCTTCATATTATTGTCTCCTTCATTGTCTTTCTATTTGCATATATTGTGTAATATCTCAACCAGCACATCGTTTAATCTACCATACCTCACTGTTTATTCTGTAGAAGATTATTGATCAGAAGATTCACCAGTAATCCTTGCAAGAACATAGCCCCTCACTGAAACAATGAAACCTGTTATTATCCCTCACAATAATCGTCCTTCCTTCCAACTTAGAAATCATCTTGATAGCTGTATGGCAGTCCCTGCATATTCTTAAATTCTTTACTACTCTTATTACTGACCCTACATCACCAATAAGTAGAGCAAAACAAATGGCCAGTTTCTCACTGTGAATTCCAACCATCTCTTCCTTCTCTTCCTCCTCAACATCCCTCAAAGCACAACTCTTATCAATGACATACCCAAAACTCTTCATCTTCCTTTCCACTTCTTCCAATTTTCTATAAATTTCCTCCGATCGATCATGTGTTCTATCTCCTACGATGAACTTATGCACTTTTCCTTCATATTCCACCCAACTCCATCCTGTTGACTTGTTTACTCCTCCCTTTTTCATCATCTCCCTGACTCTCCTCACATCTTCCCACTTTCCCGCTGAGGCATATATGTTTGAAAGTAAAATGTAATTTCCTGAGTTATTTGGTTCAAGTTCAAATAGCTTGCATGCTGCAAATTCCCCGAGTTCCACTCTCTTATGAATACAGCTAGCATTTAAAAGAGAGCCATAAACACCTGCATGAGCCTTCATTGGCATGCCCTCAATCAATACATTGGCTTTGTCTAATTCCCCTGCTCTTCCTAACAAATCAACCATGCATGCATAGTGATCTACAGTGGGTGATTTGAGTGATTTAAACACCTTTTGACCTTCCTCCAACAGCCCTGCATGGCTGCATGCTGTTAGAACTCCAATGTACGTAATACGGTCGGGCTCAATGCCTTCTTCTTTCATTTTTGACATTAGATTCATAGTTTCCATTCCATGACCATGGGCTGCAAACCCTGCAATCAGTGTATTATAAGAAACCACATCTCTTGCTGCCATTAATTGGAAAATTCTCTCAGCATCTTCCATGTTTCCACATTTGGCGTACATGAAAATCAAAGAATTGTATCCTGAGATGCTCAGCTCTATCTTTTTTTCATTGATAATGTTTACAACCCATTTACCCAATTCCAGAGCCCCAAGATGTGCACAGGCTGAGATAACACACGCCATTGTCACCTCATCTGGTTCTGTCTCTTCTTCAGTAGCCATAATTTCTTTAAAGAGTTCAATTGCCATAGCTGACTGCCCATTCTGAACGCAACCGGCAATCATTGAGTTCCATGAGACAACATCTCTTTGAGGCATCTTATCAAATAGCTCTCTGGCTAACCTCAGTTCTCCTGCTCTTGTATATGCAGAAATCATAGTATTCCATGAAACAGAGTTGTTATAAATGCCAACCTGACCCAGTTCATCGAAAATCTGTCGAGCAGTTTGAAGCTTGCCAAACTTTGCATACATGTCAATTAAAGCCGTTTTCATAAAACAATTCATACTGATATTCTTCTGGCTCAGTAATGTACAAATAGAGTCAGCGAGAAGGGGATCCCCACCTGAGGAACATGAGGAAATGACAGTAACCCATGTGGTGCTGTCAGGAGTTACACCTTCCTCATCCATCATTTGATGAAACAATCTCAACGCCTCTTCTGAATACCCATTCTGAGCATAACCCGATAGCAGTGCGTTCCATGAGACAACGCTTTTGTCTGGCATCTGATCAAAATACCTCCTGGCGCTCTCCATGTCTGCCATCTTAGAATACCCCGTAATCATGGCAGTCCACGTGATTACGTTTCTCTTGGGCATTGTCTTAAACATTCTACACGCTTCAGCTTCCTTTCCCCATTTCCAGTACCCAGAAATCATTGAATTCCAATCAGCCAGACTTCTATCAGGCTTTTCTTCAAACAGGTTCCTTGCACGCTCAAGTTGACCATATTTAGCATAGCCATCCAAGATGGAATTGCGAACAAAGTTGTCATCAATAATACCCAGCTTCAGAACATAGGCATGAAAAAAAATACAGGCCTTCCCAGCCAATTTAATCATGACTGGGTAAACAAATGCAATAGGCTTTATGTCTAAACATTGCATTTTCCTAAAGAGAGATAGCACTTGATGGTGGGCACCCAGATGGGAGTAATATCTGATCATGGATGAGTATACATAGGGATTGGGAGAAGGAGTAGAGTTGAGGAAGAAGGAGGCGTAGGATGGAGGAGCATGGAGGCGGGTGCAAAGGGTGATGAGTATAGAAACCCAGTAGTAGTGGTAATGGAGGGAGTACTGAACAAGACGTGCATGGAGCTGTTTTAAATGACGTAAACAGCTGATATCGCATGATATGCTTCGAAAACGGGAGATAGGTAGTAGAATCCTCATAGCAAAACTTATGATGTAAATCTGTAAAGAAATTTGGAGAAGAAGTAGTAAACTCATTAGCCTCACCTCTTGATATGAAAAAATGTTGGAGAAGATGGGGATGGGAAAAACTAAGATATTAAGGAATTCGGAAATGCAGAAGAGACCGTGATATCAAGAGAAAAAAAGTTCTGATGAAGACTTGATGGAATTCAATCTCTCCCATTTTTCCCTCCAATTACGCAAACCCCTCCTCTTCTGTGTGAAGTGCAGCAATCATCACTCTCATTGTTGGACGTGAACCTATTATCACTCTCATTGGTGGACGTGAATCTATTTGAACAAACAGGTAGATATTCTCAAGCAATTTAAGTTCTATATTCTCAAACCCTCTCTCACTTCAAATGACCTAATTCTAAACCTAAAGTTGTTGTGCTCATCAACAAGGACAAGGTAGTGGGTTGACTTTTACAAAGAAAAAAAGTGGTGAGTGGACCTCAAAGAAGATATAGTTTCTCGCATGGTGGTGGCTGGACGGCGAAGAAGGTATACTAAAGCTTATGACTTTGTTGGATTTTCAATTAGCTATTAATGCATTTGATTTAGAAAACTTTGAATATGTTGATATGGAATCTTTGCGTTACTAGTGATATTATGAGTTACACATTGTTAGATTATAGTCTAGTATACGGCTAGCTGCTACACTATGGTCTAACATATTAGTATGAAACTTCATTATGCCTTAATATTGTCCGTACACATTAAAATTAAAGTGTAGCCTACGTCAATATACTAATAGTCTATTAGACTGCTAGACAGCTTGTTATTGACAGGTTTGTCATTGTCATATTTATATTAAATCTGTATTTTAATAGTCATAATTCCATATATGTTGGAAGAATGATCGTTTTGATGTTTTGTGGAGAGTGAGTAAATAAAGACGATTGCTTTAAGTATGTGACTATGACTGCAAAGAAGCTGAAACATATTTCCAAGGATTATAGCATGTTTAGCTCAACCTGCATAGATCATTGACGATGAAAATCTTCAGTGGTTATTGACGAGAATGCTAGTCCTCCTAAATTTAGAACTCCTTTATATATAGAAGTGGAGCATGTCATCACATGACCAATCTGTAGCAGAAACTCTAACCATAATGATAATTATGATGTCATACTTGATAACCAATTAGAAATGCCAGAATTCTTATTTGAAGCCTAGATACCAGATAGTCGTTATCTAGTCTCACCTTTTATCAATAATGATGTTGCACATCCTGATGAAGAAGTTGACCTTCATGTCAATGACGTAGGAGGCCTACACAGCACAAGTCATGTTGGGACCTCGGGTGCACCATCTAGCATAGATCATTTTTACATAGAAGATACCTGGGGTGCACCATCTAGCTTGTGTAATCTGACACCCACAGTGAACATGAGCCTAAATTTCAGTTTGGATACTTGTATAAGGATAAAAATAAGTTGCAAATATGCATTGCTATGGTGACCATGAAGAAATTTTTTGAATACAAGGTAAAAAAGTCTTAACAAAAATTTGTTAGTATTGGTATGTTAGATAAGGATTGTATATGGAAGTTGAGAGCTTCATGATTGCATGAATCTGACTATTTTAAGATTAAGAAATATGTTTTAAACATTATTGCTCATTAGATATTCTGCATCATGGCCATCAATAAACAAGTAGTAGGGTTATTGGTGTATGCATAAAATCAAGGTATAAAGGTGTTGGCTGTGATGATGTACGAAGAGAGTAGATTGTAGAAATTAGTTATGATCAGGCTTGGAGTAGAAGAGAAAGAGCCAAAAAAATAGTTTGGGGATCTCTTGAAGAATGTTTTGCATTGCTCTCATCATATGGTACCATGTTAGAGTAAAACAACCCTAGTACAGTGACAAATATTTAGTTCGATGATGAAGATCAATTCAAGTACGCATATATTGCATTTGGTGCATCTACAAAGGGTTTCAATACATCCTCTAAACTTGTGATAGTAGTTGATGATACTTTTGAATGGAAAGTACAAGGGGATGTTTTTGTAGCCGCGTGCGAGGACTCTTCCGTGACCCAAGTCACCATGATGACTGAGGCACCCTCCACGACCAGATTGATGACATGACCTTATATTTACACTACTGAGGTCACACGGATGACGAGGTAATCTTATACCTAGGATCGTAGCTACTCAAGATAGTTGATGTCATTTTCATGTCACGATAAGATATAATAAGCAATCATACAAGGAAATGATAGACACACATCAACTTTATCTCGCAATCTCAATGGTTGTTAAAGATGATTAAATGATTACCAAAATATCCTTTATCAGAGAATATTCTCCTTGAATATCTACATTCATTATCAGAATAAAGAAGAAGATACATTGAATATGGACGTTTGGCTGATACAGAAAATTATTATTAATATATGGTTATCCACATTAAACGGTAAGCAATTCACATTTCTACTTTTATTTAAACACTCTACTGACTTGATCGTTGGAGTGCATTAGGGGAGGCACCCTCAATGCCCTGCTTATTGCCTTCACGATCGTTCTTGAGTTTTGCAACCCCTGGACGAATCATCGAGCGATATGTGGTGATCCTCTCGACTATCGATACATGCATATTTTTTGCATCAACAGTTTGACGCCTTCAATGGGAACGAAGATCTCCCTTTTATAAATTGATCAAAAAAATTATCCACCACCGCGATCCTCGCTGCAATGGTGAAACGATCCTTAAACATGGGCCGAATAAGAACGAAGAAAGACAAAGAAGAATGAATAAATTGACATGAAGATTCGTTTCTGTTCGATATGATTGGCTACCACCGCAAATTAAAGTTGGTAAAAAAAGTCAAACAATCATGGCCGTTTAGCAATGACATTACCGCCTGAAGTTCAAACCATCACGGTCACCGCCATGAGAGACGCCGTTGCGGAGCTGCCTCCATTGTCGACTAGCCACACGGTCTGTTGCTGAACACGCTCGTGGCTTGGCCTACAACGACGTTAGGCCTAATCCCGGTCAAGAACCACCATCAAAGTTGAGGAGAAGGGATCTCCTCCATTACCGAACACGTTACATAGATCTACAATGAAGAAAAGCCAAAATTTTCACTTCAGATCAATGCAAATCAAAGGATTTTCAAGCTCAAAACTGGCATGAAGAATGACGCGAATGACTCCTCTGCTTCCGAATATAAAATCTCATATCTACAACGAATGATAAAGATTCATACCAAAATAAAACCATAGAGATTGTCAGATTGAGATCGCCGACGATTCAAGCCTTTCCCAGCCGTGAAAGGTCATCATAATTGTCCTCACGCGCTCTCACGCGTCACCGACAGTGAACACCTTCTTCTGTACCTGGTTCTAGCTTTTCGAGTTGACCTACCTGGTTTATCTCAGTGCTCTAGGTAAAGCATCCCAAGAGAGTGCTCATAAAGGCCTAAGGAAAAGCCCACGCGAGTAGCCCAGGCACAACCCACGTCCACTCCAGGAACAACCCGCGACCACCATGGGCTCGACACGTGTCCGCTCCAGGCGTGACCGTGAAAGCCATTTTCTGCTGCATGAAATCATATCCTGGGCCATTACGCACGGGCCTTACCTCCTCCTGAAGCCCAGCGTCCCCACAAAGTTAACCTTGGCCTCAACGCCTTATATGGCCTAAGTCAGACAAGCCCAACTCCTACTCCAAGCTCTTCCATCCACAGGCCTAGCATCTATTCTTTTTTCAAATGGCCCACAGCAGCTCCACGAAACCTATTAAGGGAAGATTTATTGAAGTATTGTCTATTTTTTACTCAATGTAATTTATTTGCAATGTTTTTTCAATTAATTTACACTATTTGATATGTTTTTAATGTCAGACAAATAATACAATTGTTTCCATAAATATTATTCATCATTTTAGACATGAGCAAGTTTCAGGATCAGGTAGCGGACCACACAGCTCAGATATATATTATCCTAAATTTTTTATATTCTCTCAAAATCAAGAGTCGCATCGATGATCTTCATTAAAATTTTGAGGTACGTTATTTATTTTGTACGCACAATTTTATTCTTGTTTGAATATTTTTAGACCACTTTAATTTAGTATGATATTAAGCATAAGCTTATTACAAGTAACGAGGTCTTAGGACATAATAAAAAGTCCCAAAATCTTTGAATTATATTACTACGACGCCTCAACACGAGGTCTATAAATTATTTTGGTCCGCTTTGTAGGGGATAAGAAACTAAAATAGAAATACAATGTAAATTCCCTAGGAACATACAAGTGCAGTTAAAATGCTCCCATGAGAGCAAACATAATTATGAAGACACGAGAGGTCACAAATATGCAAACGCTCCTACGAGAGAGCAAACATAATTATCAAAACCTGAGACGTCACGAAATATGCAAACACTCCCACGAGAAAGCAAACATAATTATCAAGACTCGAGAGGTCATGAAATATGCAAACGCTCCCACGAGAGACCAAACATAATTATCAAGACCATAAAAAGTCACGAAATATGCAAACGCTCCCTCGAGAGAGCAAACATAATTAACAAGATCCGGGAGGTCATAAAATACGCAAATGCTCTCATGAGAGTGCGAACATTATCAAGACCTGAAAGGTCACAAAATATGTAAACGCTCCCACGAGAGAGCGAACATAGTGATCGAGACCCAAGAGATCACAGATGATGTAAATGCTCCCACGAGAGAGCAAGCATGATTATTAGGAACCAAAAGACCACAGATTGCGCCAATGCTCCCATGAGAGAGCGAGCATAATTATCAAGACTGTAGAAGTCACAGGTTACATATATGCTACTAGAAGATATCAAGCATAATTCATCAAGACCAGGAGGTTCACTACCCTGACTGACTAGCTAACATGGTGGTAGAAAAGAAGAAGAACGAAAAATGGAGGTTATGTATAGACTTCACTAACATGAATAAAGTATGCCCAATGGACGACTTCCATTTTTCAAAAATAGATCGATTGGTAGACGCTATAGTGGGGACACAAGATGCTCAGTCTCATGGATGACTTCTCCGGAGTTAAGCGAGTTCGACATTAGATATGAACCCCGGATCGCAATCAACGCTCAAGTACTCATTGACTTTATGATGGAGATGACATCATTCTAAAAGAATGAGGGATCAGGCAGTACAAAAGATGTCATGGAAGATGACACAATGGATAAAGGCAAGGGGTCATAGAAACCTCGGATGCAAGACCTCAACCAAGGCGACGGCCTAACAAGACATCCTTATCACTTGAGATGATTTAGAGAAAAGACCTTACATTTGATAAAATGACCATAAAAATATGTCACGGCACCCGAGGTCATAGAACAGTCGGATGGAAGACCTCATCCTAGACCATGGATAGATGAGGCCTCTTTATTATTTAAGATGATTTGGATAAAGATCTTGCATAGTGCGCCTGAGGTCATGGAACCCTCAGATGGAAGCCCTCACCACGGATAGGTGAGGCCTCCTTTTACCAAAGATGATTAGGAGAAAAACCCTACATAGGAAAAAAGGACAACAGTAATATTTCATGGCGCCCGAGGACATCGATCCCTCAGATGAAAGACCTCATCCAAGACGATGGCTAAGAGGCATCCATATCACTTAAGATGGTCTGGAAAAAGACCCTACAAAGGGCAAAAATACCTCATCCAAGGTGACGGCCTAACGAGGCATTCTTATCACATAAGATGATTGGAAAATGACCATACCTAAGGCAAAAGACCACGGTAATATTTTGTGGCACCTAAGTACACGAGATGTTGGGACGAAATACTTTGATAATGGTCACAGTCACTAAAACCTCATAACTTACCTAAGACGAATAGGAGAAAAGACCTTACATAAGGTAAAAAGACCACTGTAATATTCCATAGTACCTGAAGTCATCAGATGACTACGACGGTCACATAAATGACTATACACTCGAATTCACACAAATGACCATGATACTCCAAGTCACACAGATGACTAAGGTACATAAAGTCACCTAGATGACTATATTGGATCCAAAGACACGTAGATGATTATAACACCCAACGTCACCCAAATGACTATGGGACTCAAAGTCACCCGATGACTATATTACTCTATGTCACACATATGATTAAGGTACCAGAAGTTACTTAGATTACTATGGTACCCAAAATCACAATTATGAAAATGACACCCAAGTGACACTGATGACTATGGTATCGAGATAGAAAAAATCTCACAAGCCACAAAGGATCTTGGTACTTCATTCCAAAGGATCTCACCATCAAGGATTCACCAATTGTGATTTGAATAAATAAGAAAAAGAAGGCTTCAAACCTACCGTTAGAAAATGTGAGCATTGACGACTTACGAGTTACGCGCCGCAGACATGTTAGTACACAAATATGTAATGACGAGCTCAACAGAGCGAGTATAATATTTCAAATTAAGGATGTCAACGACAAGACCAAATATAAACCCACTGCCCAATGGGATATAGTTCTTCGATACTTTGGGGGCATAGAAGTTAAAGACTTTCTATAACTCCAAAATATTGTCAAGCACAAGCTTGATGATGAGGGCACACCTTATCGATGCTCAACAATTCATTCTCCAAGAGAAGAATAGCTTGAGTTTCAATCAAGGTTAGTTCAAAGACACTCGTTGTACCAAGCTACGCCATAAAATTACCATAAATTTCAGACGACTGACTCACTATATGACATAGATAGACAAAAAAACTCAAACATTGAGTTACAAGAAGAATCAACGACCAAAGCATCAAAACCTTCGACTCCCAGTCACGGCTTAGTTCCTGAAAATATGACTCTAGATGGTAAGAAGAACCCTAAGAATGCACATTATAGAGTGTATTAACTCCATCATCCGCCACGCGACATGAGATGCCAAAGTAATGTACCAGATACATGGTCAAGCATGGATCAACACGAGAATGCAACGTAAGATTTTGAAAAAAAAATCCTATCACTGAAAAGAACTTATACGTCACAAGGTCAAGTCAACCTCATAATGAAGCAATCCAAATGCAATGACCGTCTTATCGCCTACACTAGATCAAATGAATTCAATCTAACACCAAATATTCACCATATGCTCAGATGAAGGTGTACAATTTTAACTGTGATGACCACTGATCCAACTCAAGCCGCCTGGGTGCCAAATGAAAATTATAGCGACTCGATCCCGATGATTACTCGGAGAAACTCGCACAAACTTGAACCATAAAGCTTCAATTTCTGACAAGGTCACGTATGTTGTTCCATGAAGAAGTCCAATATTGATCAAGATGACAACCTTTTTACTAAGAGTAAATTAACAAATATGAAGAAAACCTGACTCAGACACAAGATGTTCTGAGACGCCATCATGAACCCGTATCAAATACTTAGATATTAGGGCACAAACTCCACTGCTTGGTAACTGCAACACTATAGCATATGCTTGACACGTGATTAAATGCATAGATAGAATCTTGGGTAAAAGCTCATGGCTCCCTTTAGAACATACTTCCCGACTCTATATCTATGCTCTAGACTCAAGAAGTGGGGGTAAACTGTAGAGGAGAAAAAATACTCAGGCTAAAGCCCACTTAATAATATCTTTAAACAATACCCAATACTCCTATTTCTCGGGTAGGGCCCACATAAAGCCCAAACGGAGGACTCTTCTGTGACTGAAGTCACCATGATGACCGAGGCGCCTTCCATGACCAGATCGATGGACATGACCCCACTTATACTTACACTACCGAGGTTACACATATGATGAGGTAATCTCATACCTAGGATCGTGGCTACTCGAGATAGCCGATATCATTTTCTTGTCATGATAGGATATAATAATAAGTCATACAAGGAAATGATAGGCACACATCAAATCTATTAGGCAATCTCAATGGTTGTCAAAGAGGATAAGATAATAACTAAAATATCCTGATCAGAGAATATTCTCCATGACTATCTCCATTCCTTATCAGAATAAGAAAGAAGATCATTGAACCTGGACATTTGACTGATATAAAAATTCATTATTAATATATGATGATCCCCATTAAACGGTAAGCAATTCTCTACACTACTACTTTTCTCTAAACACTATGCTGACTTGATCGTCGGAGTGCATTAGGTGGGGTACCCCCAGTGCCTTTCCTATTGCCTTCACGATCATTCTTGATTTTGCAGACAAATCACCGAGTGACGCGTGGCGATCTTCTCGACCGTTGATACATGCATATTTTTCGCATCAACATTACCAACATCCTAGGATCCTATCTTTTCATTCCTTCATTACCAAAGAAAATATCATTATATACTTTCATGAACTATCTCCCAACTTTTAGCAAAGATTCAACTTGGAAAAGTCTTAACAATTCGAATTCCAACAAGATTCAATGATTCACAAAATGTGAGCTCCATGATTCACAATATTAACATTGATTCACATATTATATGAATCAAACAATTGAAAAAAAATTATCACCCTAAAACATATATTCTCCGATGTCGCATCCATGTTCAAAAATATCAACCGCCATTTTCTCTTGAAGCTTATCCATCCTACTTTGACTATACTCAGATAAATCCAGACCCACACACAACTAATCCACCAACTTCATTGAGAACATTCCACAATCACACATGTATGCATGATTAAATTCATATCAAATAACCATAAATGCTAAGTGATAATAGTTTCCCATCCAAACATTAAGTGTAAATACTAACCCTATCTTTTATTGGGGAACTTTGATAGGTGTTATTGGCCAAGATTAATTTGTCGGCGTGACTAAGTTTATCATTGTAAAACTCAAGATGGTGTAAAAGGATGAGAATCATTGTGGCCACGGTTTTTACTTCACTACGATATTTTTTTTGAATCCAAAGAATCATAAACATTTATGATTTGGGCATTAAGATTCAATGAAAGGGCGCGAGTGTTTTCTTTATAGTTAGAGGCCATCAGAATCTTATTGATCTAGCACTTGGGAACTCCTAGATGCTGAGCAACTAAGTTGAGTTCTATATTCTAGCTTTATTGGTAGTTCTATATTTAACTTAGTCCATGCTATATATGCCATATGTAGGTTTCAAACCAAGCATGTAGTCAAAGAGTACATCCGTTATGACCTATTTTATAAGCTGACAGGTACGTCTCATATTTTTCCAATGTGAACAAAGGTTAGTTTGTAGAAAATTTTGACAAGTACTAGATAGTCAAACACTTTAAAGTCAGCGTATAACACACCCAATATATATATATATATATATATATATATATATATNATATATATAAGGCTTCACTCTTCTCCCTTTCGCCTCTACAACCACTCTATCATCCGGATTTACGTATCTAAGAGGTCTTACATAGCTCCCTGAAGTTTAACCAAATAGAAGTTGATACATCAACCTCTGATAAACAGATTCACAGATTAAATAAACAAATAATACATAGAAATAATCAATTATAAGAATAACCAGCCACTTAGGCGGAGAGTCAGATTATATATAAGCAATTATTCATGTAAGCAAACAATAATATCAATAACCACCAGGTATTATCCCCACTAGATTTGGCTTTGATATTGTTTATCTTCTTGCATCTTAATACCCCCTCTCTAATTACTGTTTAATTTCACGCATCTTTGGTATCAGAGCCAAACCTGGTGGGGATAATACTGTTCATTTATTGTTTCTATTTCAATATATGCATAATTTAAACTATTCACCACCTATTACGGCTGGTTATTGATATTATTTTTTTCTTATTTTCCTACATGAATAATTACTTATATATAATCTCACTCTCCGTCCAAGTGGCTGGTTATTCGCATAAATGATTATTTTTTTATTTAATCTGTGAATCCATTTATCAGTGGCTGACGTATCAGCTTTTATTTGGTTAAGCTTCAGGGTCCTAGGTAAGAACTCTTAGATATGTAAATCCTGAAGGTAGGATGGTTGTAGAGGCAAAAGGGAGAAGAGTAAAGCCTAATAGGAGGTTGTAGAAGTCACCACAAGATTAGTAACAAAATACAGTATGAAATTTTCAATAATAAGAATAGTTTAGTTAGTTGAGGCAAGAGTAGATTATTTAGAAGTAATTTTTCTATTAGCACTGGGCCTACAATGTCTTCAATATCTGACATAATGGATAAAAAATATTTTCAATTAGCAGATGATCAAGTAGATCATAAATATTTTGAATACCTTCCAAATGATCAAGAAGATCATTCTGAATCCTTTACAAATGATCAAGTAGATCATGAGGTATGAGATATACCCAAAATCCCCAATAAAAATATAAACTTGAAATCCTCTTCTAGATCATCTATCAATAATGATCAAGATATTAGGATTCGAATAGAGCAATAATTAATAAATTTAAAAATTAAAAGTCTAAGAACCTAATGAAAAAAGTTCCCAGGAAAGTAAGACAAACTTTAATAATAAACAATCTAACAAAATTAATTACCAATTTTTTAATTCTCAACTTTGGGAATATAGCCAGTTTAGTACCTCCAAGAGTTCTTTTCCTGAAACCCTCTTGTTCTTCATTTTTATTTACAACAATGGTTGTACTAAGTTGTCTTCTTCTTTAATTATTGTACTAAGTTATCAAATAATTAGGCAATTATTCATGTTTTTTACTATTATTAGTCAAAAATACACAAAAGTAGAAATGTGAAATGTTTTTACTTTTGTAGAATAGAATAGTTCAGGTAAGTGATGGGTTTCCGGTGAACTCTACTTGCCTTAGCTATAAATAGGCAGTATCTCCCATTTGTGAATCAGAACTCGTTTTTTAACTCTTACTATTTGAGAGCCAAAATATGTTTTGTGAAACAAAGCTTTTTTCTTCTGCTCCTCTTTTGTAAATCTTTTCTTCTTTTTTCTTCAACATAAATTAGTGAGCGGGAGCACTAATTTATTGTTGCCAATAAACGTTGTTTGTGTAAGACATACTCCATCTTCATACTTCATGTGTACATCAATATTTATAATTTTCTATAAGTTGATTATAAATGTTAGTACATATAGAATGTTTTGTTGTCATTAAAATAATCTCTATAAGATCTAGAGTCAATGATCTCCTTCTTCTTTTATGATTGCAAAACATTGATTGTAAAATAAAATAAGAAACCAATAAAAGCATTGCAATCAACTATCTCCCCCTTGGTTATCATAAAAATCAAATAAAATTCTCCCATTAGAAAATTTTTAAGATTATACCTATTTTTTACAAATTGTTCTCTCCTTAGAACACACGTAGATCCTCTCCTAATGATATGCAATATGTTGCTCACAATCCTTTAAAAATTTTGAGATTTTATTCAAAATCATAATTTGTAAGACTTTCTTTTCTTTTTTTAAATAATAAAACTTTCCTTTACAATCAACTATATTACTCTTTCAACACTTAGTATAATAAGTATTATATCTCCCCTCAAAATATGTATTTTTCTTTAAGAATTTTTAAATTAAAAATATTATTAAAAAATACGCACAGTTTATACCAAAATATCTTTAAAACTTAAGTGATTTCTCTAAGCTTATGATATTTATGATAAAGGATGGATCTACTTACCTCATATTCATATGCCTTGATGCATAACGTACAAGAAGTCCATCAATGTTCCATTCATATAATTTTTCTGCAGAAACAGAAAATTGATTAACAAGAGAAGATTCAGTAATTTGAATGTCAAGAGGCATGGGTTTCTTATGTCATTTTCTTTCTAATTTATTAATTTCTAAATTCTTAAATATTTTTTCAATATTATTAATATTTAAAAATTCTCTTATTGTGGATGATTCATAGGTTGATTCTGACCTATGGCTATCTGAATCTGAATTATCGTTTTGGTTAATTACTTTCAATTCTCAAAATATTTAACCAATTTTTACAGACTTAGATTCTGAACTATTGTTTTGGTTAACTACCTTAACAGGGGAATAAAATTAATCAATTAAAAATTTCTAAAGAAGATAAACAGAAACTGCTTAGAATCTTAGAAACAATAGATTATTCTGAAAATGATAGTGAAGATTTAGGAGAATATGAAATCCTTGAATCCTCTTAAACTGAATCATCAAGTTCTGACAGTGATTCTCTTAACATCACTATGGGGTGTAGGGATAGTTGTCTTCAAAAAATTAATGTCTTAAATAAAAATAAAGAACAAGAAAATGGGTACCAGAAAAAGTAAACTCCTCATACTAGATGAATCTAGCAATAGTTTAGGTGATGAGGAAATGGGATTCTAAGCCGACTTTGTTGTATTGGTCGACTTGTTGTTTTTAATTTTTTTTTATGTATTTAGTTTTTGGGGTGCGAATGCACTTTTTTTTATATCTTATTTTAATTATATCTTTAATTTTTATTAATAATTTTTTATTTTTCTAGATATCTTGATTGTTTTTTATTCAAATTTGCATGATCGTAAATCCACTTAAAAGTGGTTGACATATTGCTCTAAGAATTGTCGACCTCAAAGGTTAATATGGTCAAATTTACATGATACGAAATGATTCATTTGAAATAATAGAATATGATTAATACGTTCTTGACATTTGTGTCTACTTGCCGAATATAATACAATTAGAGCTCAAAGCATTGAAAGTATTGCTCTCCTAAAAGGTTTGAAGATCGCTTATGAAAATTCTCTCGCGATGTCTGTAACACCACTAAATATTACTAAATAATACATTTCATTCTAAATCCAAAGAATTAAATTTTTGTGATGTCACCAGGACATTGAACTATTGTATGTAATGGAATGCATAATTTCGACGACCTTATTTTCATAACATACAGCCTCATATGTATAAGATGTATACTATTACAAAGTAATGCATTTTTAGGGTTGTTCAATTTTTTTACCAGTATGGATATATCCTTTCAATGGTTTAGCTTGATCATTTTATATTGAACTTAAGATTGGGTTATTTGTAATATGTTACGCTTATTTTGTTATTTAACAAACAACTCCTACTCCATATACCACTTGCTTTGTGATATATATTCCTTACATGTGTACTACCCCCAAAACTAATGATGTATGGGATCCCATAAGGCATATGGTGTACCAATGTCATTTGGGAGGGAGTGATTATAATATAAACTGATAATTATTTGATGGATCTCTATAGTCTATACGACATCATCGTATAATGAAAATTCAACTCCTTATTGTTTAATCCGATAGAGTACATATTGATCCAAACAATGCCACCAAGTAATGAATTCTCAAGCTCAATTAGTATATAGACGGGTAGGTAGAGGGACTAATGTAGGGATTCTCAACAATCTATTGTTAATACCAATAGTCTTACACAACAGTAGTAATTTCTTGAGAAATCATATTGGAGCTTGATTACAGATGACACTAAACATTTTTGAGATATTTATTGAGAAATCAAGTTAATATATTGTATGTAGATCATGGAAGAAAAGAGCGTTTCATCTGTCATAGATGTCGTGAAGATATTCATCGAATGCAGAATCAACTTGAAATTTGCCAACAAAATTTTAGTTCGACAAGATGGCCACCAACATTCTAATTGTGCACGTGCATTTCTCCTAAAATGTGCACATTCTCGTAAAAAAATATGTCTTTTTTAATCGAACTTGATTGTCGAACACGCCTTTTAAAAAAGCTAAGGCGGTACATTTCCCTCTTTCTTATAACTCCAGTTAGAATCATCTTTACACAATACAATGCAAGTTATTCAAAACATTTTTGTAACCTATTCAACTAGTAAGTGATTGGCACATACTCATGACATGGTATCGATATTATTTATCCCAGTACTGTAGACCTTTCGATAACCCCCATTTCATTTTTGCATAGCCTATAAATGAGTACCTTTTATTTATTATCTACCTTAGCAACATTCTCCCTTAGCACGTGGGCTGGACATCCACATAGAAGTTGCGGTAAATTAGGCTTACGATCATTCTATGATTCTTATGGTGTTGCAGGAACTGCCCTAGATGATGTTAGATTCAAAATACATTATTTATAAGGCTAATCAACAAAAATAAAATAGGCCATTTAAATAACTAAGCATAAGTTCTATGTCATTGCATAGTGATGATTCAATTAATCCTAAGATACTATCATTAAAATTTATAAATCATGCATCTCGCAAGGCTAATAAGACAGAGGTATTTAGGCATCTTCTTGTGAGTGGTTTAACTCCAATCTAGACTAAACCAAAATGAAAAAAATTATGTAAATCATTTATTATGTCAAGTATTAAGGTTATTGTTGACCTATTACTACTAGAAGAATTACTCCTAAATAATTTGACCATCGCTCTCAATTAACTAAATTATTCTTATTATTGAGGATTTCATATTGTATTTTGTTACTAACCAAAAAATACTTCTCCTTTTGAAGGAAAATAATGAATTTGACTCTGAAAAATATTGTGATTGATTCTGCAATAGGGCAATTTGAGAAACTTGTCCTACTAAAAATGAATTTTTAATTGAATAATTTTATCTTTAACTTGACAAGTTTTAGAAGAATGGTCATTCTGGCCATATTTAAAATACTTAAGTTTATTTTTATCAAAATGATATTTGTTGTGCTTAGTTGTGCAAAAACCCAAAATTAGAGATCATTTTATGATACTAATAGAAACGTATCTTCATTGCACATATAGTTTCTTTACATAGAAAAACCTAAACATATTCATTTCATTTATTTGCTATGAAGTAAGGATAACGTACTAGTTTTAATCTATAATCTACATATATAAAAGTGCCAAAATTGGAGAAATATTTTTAGATCATTTTATCCATATAGTTTTCTTACTACTCCTTAATTATCTTTCTTAATGACATTGTAGTATGAGTTTAATTGGTTATTTATCTATATATTTTATATGCCTATCTAATTCTATTTTTTTCTTTTTAAAATCTACCATACTAAATTTATTAATTAAAATATACAATGAAATAAAACACTTATTTTGACAAATCAATCTAACTATTATTCTTTTATTTAAAAAAATATAAAAAATACACTTGGCATAGTAACCTATGAAAATACAACGGACATAAATGTTTGTTTTGTAATTTGTTTTTATTAGAAGGCATTTATTGTACTTATCCATGCCCATGCATTTCTGTTGGTTAATTACGTCAGCGTATGAATATACATATCTACATAACTGATAAAAATAATTATAGATTTAAAATTTAATTTAACCTTTCAGAATTTAAATCACACTACCTACACATTAACAATATTTTTTTGTAAGATTAGAAATATCAATATAAAATATGATAAAGATGATAGTTGAATCTTATATGAGCGGTCACGTACAGTTGCATGATTGTGATCGTTCAACATGTTATCTTAACGTCAATTTTTTTAATAACAGGAAATAACCATTATTATTTTTCCTAAGATAACGGCTAATAATCGTTATCCTATCCGCAACAACGGTTTATCCAATTAGAATAATGTTCAATAATTTTACTCTGACTCAATGAACCACTATAATTCATAAATAAAAATTATTATTTTTTTGAGTCAAATTTTAATAAATTTAACTAATATAAAAACCAGAACCTATCATCATCAACATTTCTCTTATTTATAATTTAATTCAAAACTTAATCGCATGAGGGCATGTAATTAAACTATACTAACTTCTTATATAACAAAAAGGTTTGCATTTATTCAATATTCTATATTTATTTTCTTTCATAATTTTGACTTTGAATAAGATAAAATTTCATGATAGTTAGTGCTTGAATAGTTAGCTAAACCATGATTTCTAACGATTGATATGGGAAAATGTGTGATAGTGACTCACTTATAGAAGTTCAAATAACACAGAAATGTAACATTGTGTATAAATTTACATATATATGATTTATTAGAATATAAAAATTCATCAAACAATCATTGTATAAGTCTTGATTTCTTGGTTGTTAAATATTAGTTGTATTTATCATTTAAATGTATGTGATATGATGTTATACATATTTAATAATTTTAAATTCAAACGTGTTCTGAAAACATTATTTCACACGTGCAACGCATGGGGTTACGACTAGTATTTACAAATATAAATTTATACTAAAACTTGAATTAAATAGCGTACCAATCATACTCCTTAGTTAAATAAAAAGAGACTCTTACCAAAATAATGTACATCGTACGTTATATATAAAATTAGTTATGTAGTGACTCATTAGAAATGTAAGAATATAGATTTTAAATATTGTGTATATATATAAAGTTTTAGTGATCGAACATAGTGCACATTAGGTAAGATGAGTTATATTCAAAATTAGATTGATACTTGAAATTATACTATATAGTATTACTTTTCAAATATTAAATAAAATTTATTTCTTTAATTTGTCGCATTCTTATGAAATTATTATATCATTAATACATTGTTAAATGACATATTAATGTCTTTTTCTACGTTCATTTTAAGAATTTTATGTTGTTAATTATATAAATATTAGATAATACAAATTTTATAAATTACTAACGACAATATTAATAACTAAACAATAAATATTCTTTGTACATAAATAAATCTCGAAATTAGCCTTTATGCACATTTACATTCCTAATTACACAATCGTATACAAATATTAAATTTATAATTTATTTATATATTTTATTATATAAATGATTAAATAAAATATGTCAAGATACCTCAATTGTATGATATTTTAAGGGGTTTACAGACTAAAAAAGAAATTTAAAAATTTCTCCCCTTAATTTTTTTTAGATTTAGATATAAGTATGGAGTAGTTATGGAGTACAATTGATCAAAATATAAATGTTAGCGGTTAAACGGTCAAAGTATATTTTTTTATTTTGCATTATTCTGAAAAACGAACTGCATGACAATACAACAATTCACATAAATGTTATCGCCATCGGCGAAACATTCTGGAACCGAACCACTTTGCAGACCAAATTCCCTTTAGAAAAATCAGCACTCACTTTCATTCACAGATAAGATATCCTTCGTTATTGTCGTCGGCTATTATTTGGAACCCCAATATGAATGACTTGGATTCTTTTCATTCACAAAGATGAATGTATTAGATTACACTGTCAGTTGGCACAATAATGAATGCTTTCCTAGTGCTTAGAAGTGATTCTTTAAATTAAAATAATATTATTTTAATGCATAATAATTGAAATGTCAAAATTTCACATGACATGTGGTAAAATCTAGACCGAAAAATTCTATCGATGAGAAGATAGATCGAGAATCATAGGATCAACTAAGCGGTTATAAAGAAGAATAAACCAATCAAACAAAAGTACATGGATTGTCGACATGACAATTCAAAGAAAAGTTAATCAAGACCATTGGATTGATCATACGATCAAGATTTATTAAGTTATTAATATTGATAAGCTAGATCTCAGAGAATATTTTGTTGATCCAATTTTCATATAAAATTAGATAAGTTGTATCAGATTCTATGTAACCGATTGAATGTCTATAAATAGAGGCAAGATGTAACTCCAAACAGAAGACAACAACTCTCAACACTCGTAAAAAATAAACTGACTATGCAGCTTGCATTAGTCTTGTAAATCATTTCTCCATAATGAAATACTATCAAATTCTCCCCGTGATTTTTCTTCATTTTAAAGATTTTCACGTAAATCAAGGTGTTGTTATCTTCTCATTCTCTCTCTTAATTATTCTCTATATTTTCATATTATGATGTAGGGAATTCACGATCAATTCTCAAAAATAGTGAATTTTTTCTTTTACATTTGATGCTCTCGTTGAGAGATAAGAAACAAAACTCAAGAAATCACTTCTCAAAATGCTCAAAACTAAACCAAACGCTTTCAACAACGGATATAAAGTGGAAGCGGAAACGACAGCATGATCGGATATGAAAACGAATTGGAAGACAGAACGTTAAATTCATTTATCACATATTCCATTGATTTATTTATTTTATATGATTATTATTTAAAAAATTATTAACCTTTTCTTAGAATTGAATCTGAAAAATTCGGAGCCGGCAAAACCCATGGACTGCTGGAGGAAGAAAGCTCCGCCTACGACATCCAGGCCAAAAAAAAAAGATCTGAAGCAGCCGGCGACAACATGGACAGCCTCGAAGCACGGCCAACGTCGATGATGACCAGTCCACGGCTAATGCATCTTCCAGGTCACCGGGCTTACACCAAGGAAGGCTTTCGTGCCGCCCACAACCGTCGAGTTCGTAGAGGAGCGACGAACAACCGTTTATTTTGGTTCAAAATTTATATCTCATATCTACATCAAAGGAAAACTTTTCAGACCCAAACTCCCATATATGTGTCCTGACATAAATCTCCGACATTTTAGAGCCTTTTCCGGCCAAAAAAGGTCGTCGGAGACGGCCGCACCAGCCCTCAGTCGCCATCGCCGGCGGCTGCACCATCTCTATCTGTTTCCCAGTTTTTGGGTTGAACTACCCAGCTCATTCGGCTTACAGGTTGAGGCTTCACGCAAGTAGGCCAGCCCACAGATAGTGTCAAGTGAAGCCACAGCAAGCCCAAGCCGCGTGGCCCGCTTGCGAGACCTGGTTGAGACGCTCGCCCGATCTACACCCGTCAACGATCCGCGCGTCCATCAGATTCTTGCCCAGCGTGACCCGGACCCAGACACTGCCCACACCTGTCTCTTGGGCCGAAGCTTCAGGCCAAGCCCAAGATCTCCCTAACCTCTATAGATTTAATTCATGCCAAGCACAATGTACTTCATTATTTGACGGATTCAATCCACAAACTTGCAAAACCCTCACGGATCATCTTATGTAAATAAATGTAAGATTTCAAATTGTAAGCCACGTATTTATTTTTAAATTATTTCTTTGTCTTTAAATACATATATTATCCATTGAAAATTTGTATGATTGCATGAGCATATCATATAATGTCATGAAATATATTTATACAATTGTTCAAGCATATTAAATTAGTAGAAAATAATTTCACGCTAATTGTGTAGTGCATTATTCATTAGCTCTCCGTGTTAAATTTTACCATGCTTTAAGGTAATTATAGAAATTACGTTTATCCTGTTTAGGTCATTTGTTTGATAAAATTCATAATTTGATCATATTATGGATAACATGAAATGTTGTAAACAGTATTGAAACTGACTTGATGCACGAGGAATCAATTTTTGAATTTTCAATTCTAAATTTTGAATTTAAGCTTTTCTAAAGTTATAAAAAATTCTTTAATGGTTGATGAACGGAAATATAAACTTTAATATGCGTATCTGACTAGCTCTTTCCCATACTACATGAAAAAATGCAGGAAAATAAAAGATGAACAAACGACGAGAACGGAGACATCCTGACTACGGAAATGGAAATGCCATGACGACGGAAATGGAAAAGGCATGGTGAAGGGAACGGGAAACGAGAAACATTGTGGCAACAACAACGAAAACTTCTCACAACGGCAATGAAAAAGCCGAGGCAATGGGAACAAAAAAAAACAACGAGATGGAAACTCAAAATAGAAGTAGAAACATAAACGACGATGCGTACAGAACTGAAAATGGATGCAAAGAACGGACAAAGAAAAATTATGGACGGAGGTTCAGACGACACAAATATCACAAACGGCAAATTCAATTCTTTATCAAGCTCCGTGAAAATCAGAGATCAACAAAAGAGAATACACTAAACGTTGTATTCCTGTCAAGAGTAACACCATCGCTTCAACAACGGATATAAAGTCGAAGCGGAAACGGCAGCATGATCGGATATGAAAACGAATTGGAAGACAGAACGTTAAAAAATTATTAACCCTTTCTTAGAATTGAATCTGAAAAATTCGGAGCCGGCAAAACCCATGGACTGCTGGACGAAGAAAGCTCCGCCTACGACATCCAGGCCAAAAAAAAAAGATCTGAAGCAGCCGGCGACAACATGGACAGCCTCGAAGCACGGCCAACGTCGATGATGACCAGTCCACGGCTAATGCATCTTCCAGGTCACCGGGCTTACACCAAGGAAGGCTTTCGTGCCGCCCACAACCGTCGAGTTCGTAGAGGAGCGACGAACAACCGTTTATTTTGGTTCAAAATTTATATCTCATATCTACATCAAAAGGAAAACTTTTCAGACCCAAACTCCCAAATATGTGTCCTGACATAAATCTCCGACATTTTAGAGCCTTTTCCGGCCAAAAAAGATCGTCGGAGACGGCCGCACCAGCCCTCAGTCGCCATCGCCGGCGGCTGCACCATCTCTATCTGTTTCCCAGTTTTTGGGTTGAACTACCCAGCTCATTCGGCTTACAGGTTGAGGCTTCACGCAAGTAGGCCAGCCCACAGATAGTGTTAAGTGAAGCCACAGCAAGCCCAAGCCGCGTGGCCCGCTTGCGAGACCTGGTTGAGACGCTCGCCCGATCTACACCCGTCAACGATCAACGCGTCCATCAGATTCTTGCCCAGAGTGACCCAGACCCAGACACTGCCCACACCTGTCTCTTGGGCCGAAGCTTCAGGCCAAGCCCAAGATCTCCCTAACCTCTACAGATTTAATTCATGCCAAGCTCAATGTACTTCATTATTTGACGGATTCAATCCACAAACTTGCAAAACCCTCACGGATCATCTTATGTAAATAAATGTAGGATTTCAAATTGTAAGCCACGTATTTATTTTTAAATTATTTCTTTGTCTTTAAATACATATATTATCCATTGAAAATTTGTATGATTGCATGAGCATTTCATATAATGTCTTGAAATATATTTATACAATTGTTCAAGCATATTAAATTAGTAGAAAATAACTTCACGCTAATTGTTTAGTGCATTATACATTAGCTCTCCGTGTTAAATTTTATCATGCTTTAAGGTAATTATAGAAATTACGTTTATCCTGTTTAGGTCATTTGTTTGATAAAATTCATAATTTGACCAAATTATGGATAACATGAAATGTTGTAAACAGTATTGAAACTGATTTAATGCACGAGGAATAAATTTTTGAATTTTCAATTCTAAATTTTGAATTTAAGCTTTTCTAAAGTTATAAAAAAACTCTTTAATGGTTGATGAACGGAAATATAAACTTTAATATGCGTATCTTTTGGAGACTAGCTCTTTCCCATACTATATGAAAAAATGCAGGAAAATAAAAGATGAACAAACGACGAGAACGGAGACATCCTGACTACGGAAATGGAAATGCCATGACGACGGAAATGGAAAAGGCATGGTGAAGGGAACAGGAAACGAGAAACATTGTGGCAACAACAACGAAAACTTCTCACAACGACAATGAAAAAGCCGAGGCAATGGGAACAAAAAAAACAACGGGATGAAAACTCAAAATAGAAGTAGAAACATAAACGACAATGAGTACAGAACTGAAAATGGATGCAAAGAATGGAAAATGAAAAATTATGGACGGAGGTTTAGACGACACAAATATCACAAGCGACAAATTCAATTCTCTATCAAGCTCCGTGAAAATCAGAGATCGACAAAAGAGAATACACTAAACGTTGTATTCCTGTCAAGAGTAACACCATCGCTTCAATGGAATATCGCAACATAAATACCCACAATCTAGAGTTCAGAAATGGACAATTCAAAACAAAATCAGAGCGGATAAGAAAGGTTAAGCTCAAAAATCTCATATCAGGAAAGCTCATAAAACTCATATCAGAATAGCTCAGAAGGTGCAGATCAGAAGAACTCAGAAAGCTTAGATCAGAAAGCTCATAAAATAAAAAAGGCTTCAGAATAGAAAAGTTAAAGTCAGAGCTTCATAAAGTCGAATTCAGAGCTGCAGAACGGAAAAGTTGAAGTCAGATAAGCTTCAGCTCTTCAGTAAAGAAAAGGAAAGGAAGAGAATTTCATAACAAAAATTTGGCAGAAAAGAAAAGAAGAGCAAAGAAGATCACGTTCACTTCAGACAAGAAAGCTGCCACTTCATTACAGAACTTAGAAGGCCAAAAAGACAGTCATTCAAATATTTAGAACAAAAGGTTACGACTCGGTAACCCTTCAAATGGACTTTATAAGGAAAATAAAATATGTACAAACAACGAGAACGAAAATGTCTTAACAATAGAAGCGACAATGGGAGCGGAAATGGAAATTGAAATGAAAAAGGCTGGAAGAAAAATTACATGGTGAATCACCTAATAAAGATATGAGAGTCTACTTCATGGAGAATTTTATAGAATTCAAGTTGGGCTCCAGATCAAAAGTGTGGTAGTCATCGTATAAGAAAGTAAACTTAAACACGTCTTTCATATTTTAATTGAATTAAATAGACTTGCATATGATATTATAAATATGGATATCTATTATTTGAAGAATTTTGCAGAACTTGATTTGGAGTTCTTGAGAAAATATTACAACAATTCTCGTGGAGGCTGCTCAGGAAAATAGATTATGCAGAACTTTAAATTTAAAAATTAAACTTCATTTACTAGGGGCCAACTAATTGATGAATATTACATCAACGGAGAGATACAGAAATCTGCTTTTGAAAAATTTTATGGAAATCAATTTTAAGCTCCTGATCAAAAGTTATGGTAACTCTCGTTGGTGCTATTTAGGAAAATAAATATATGAATGCTTCTCATATTTAATTTTTAAACTATATCGATTTTTATATTATTACATAGCAAATAATATATTATTAGAAAAATATGGGTATTTAGTTCTTGAAGAATTTTGCAGAACTCGATTTGGAGCTCTCGAGCAAAAGTTATGATAATTTTTGTGAAGGTTGTTCGAGAAAGTAGAATATGCAGAACGATCAATTTCAGAAATTAAACTATATTTTCTGAAACCCAACTACACGGTTAATGTTACATCATCAGAAAGATACAAACGTCTACTTATTGAATAATTTTACAGAATTCAATTTAGAATTTTCAATCAAAGCTTATGGCATGATAACGAGTAGACTTCTTATAAAATAAATACTTGGCGTCAACTTTCTCTCTTCTTTAACAACAATGGAAATAAGGGTGTAAGTCCTTAGGAGGGTCAATTCATAAGTCCTTAGGAGGGTCAATTCGTAAGTCCTACTCTCAAAAGGAACTAATGGAATATGTCCTTGGGAGGGACAATTCGTAAGTCCTACTCTCAGAAAGAACTAAGGGCGTAAGTCCTTGAGAGGGACAATTCGTAAGTCCTACTCTCAGAAGGAACTAAGGGCGTAAGTCCTTGGGAGGGGTAATTCGTAAGTCCTACTCTCAGAATGAACTAAGAGCGTAAGTCCTTGGGAGGGGCAGTTCATAAGTCCTACTCTCAGAAGGAACTAAAGACGTAAGTCCTTGAGAGGGGAAATTCATAAGTCCTACTCTCAGAAGGAACTAAGGGCGCCAGACCTTAGGAGGGGTAATTCGTAAGTCCTACTCTCAAAAGGAACTAATGGAATATGTCATTGGGAGGGGCAATTTGTAAGTCCTACTCTTAGAAAGAACTAAAGGAGTAAGTCCTTAGGAAGGGCCATTCGTAAGTCCTACTCTCAGAAGGAACTAAGAGCTTAAGTCTTTGGGAGGGGTAATTCATAAGTCCTACTCTCAGAATGAACTAAGGGCATAAGTCTTTGGGAGGGGCAGTTTATAAGTCCTACTCTCAGAAGGAACTAAAGACATAAGTTCTTGAAGGGAAAATTCGTAAGTCCTACTCTCAGAAATAACTAAGGGCGTTAGTCCTTGGAAGGGACAATTCGTAAGTCATATTCTCAGAAGGAACTAAGGGCGTAAGTCCCTGGGGTGGACAATTCGTAAGTCCTACTTTCGGAAGGAACTAAGGGCGCCAGTCCTCCGGAGGGGCAATTCATAAGTCCTACTCTTAGAAGGAACTAAGGGTGTAAGTCCTTGGGAGTGGCAGTTCATAAGTCATATTCTCAGAATGAACTAAGGGTGTAAGTCCCTGGGAGTGGCAATTCATGAGTCATACTCTCAGAATGAAGACGGGTCATCGTTCTTTATTTGAGCCTAAGTTCTTGGGAGAGGACAGTTCGTGAGACATTCTCCCATAATGCAAAAAAATACAAAAGGGGCATGGTTCTTTATTTGAACCTAACTCCTTAAAAACGGACAATTCGTAAGTCCTTTCTCTCATAATAAAAATGGGGACATGGTTCTTTATTTGAACTTAAGTCCTCTTCTCAAAAGAAAACGAAAATTGTAATTTCTTCTCTCAGAATGAAGACGGGGTCATGAATTTTTATTTGAACCTAAGTCCTCGAGGAAGCATGTATATCATCATAAAATAAATTAAAGTTTTATCTCCGAGAACAAATTTCACAAAAGAACATAGTTAAGAACCGGGGCCAAAATTTTCCTATGTATTTAAAAAGGAATTTCGTTGAAAGCTTGAAGTCAGCATAGTACCATATTTTGATCCCCAAATTTTGTTAAGTCTTGAATGAAGTACAACAAAAGGGAGTTCAATAAAAGAAAATTTACACAAACAGAGTAATTCATATTGATCGAAGCAGAAGTACAAAGGGAACATACGAAATGAGATAAGGAAATGAAACAAGGAAACATTATAAACTCTACTAACAAATGTGGTACATCAAACTCAATCTCATGCGATACAATTATGAAATGGTACACTCTCTCCTTAATCATCTCAATAAATTATTATTCTTATACAATATTCTTGTCGCATATCTTAATGTAGGAGAGGAGGAAAATAAAAAATGAAGAAAACGGGAATTTTTTTATCAACGAGCTTGCAGTGAAAGGAATGGAAAGGCATAATAGCAAATGAATGAGAAACAACCATCATCAACAACAAGCTGGCAAATAATTTACTCGACAATCGCAAAGCATCTGTAAATGGAAACAGAAGAACATAACGGCAGAAAGAAAAGAAGAAGTCGTCAGTAGACAGTCAATAAGTTTCTTGAAAAACTACATCACATGTTTCCGTCGAGTGTAATGGGGGACAATGAACAGAAAAAATCTCACATGATAGGTGATAAAATCTAAACCGAAGACTCTATCGAAGAGAAGATAGATCGAGAATCGTAGGATCAACTAGGCGGTTATGAAGAACAGGTCAATCAGACGAAAGTACATGGATTGCCGATGTGACAATCTAAAGAAAAGCTAATCAAGACCATTAGACTAATTAGACGGTCACGATCTACTAAGTTATTAATGTTGATAAACTAGATCTCAGAGAATATTCTGTTAATCATATTTTCAGATAGAATTAGATAAACTGTATCAGGTTATATGTAACCGATTGAAAACCTATAAATATAGGCAAGATGTAACTCCAAACAGAAGACAACAACTCTCAACACTCATAAGAAACAAGTTGACTGTGTAGTTTGCATTAGTCTTGTAAATCATTTCTCCATAATGAAATACTATCAAAATCTTCTCGTGGTTTTTCTTCTGTTTAAGGGTTTTTCTTCTCTTTAAGGGTTTTTCTTCTCTTTAAGGGTTTTTCTTCTCTTTAAGGGTTTTTCTTCCCTTTAAAGATTTTTCACGTAAATCATGGTATTGCTATTCTCTCATTCTTTCTCTTAATTATTCTCTATATAGGGAATTCATGCTCAATTCTTAAATACTGTGAATTTTTCCCTTATAATAATGTAATATAAGTTTTTTAAGAAACACTTACAAATATTTTAAAACATATTTTAGAAAAAAGTAGGGCTTGTATTTTTCGTAAATTTTACGTATCAAAATGTGTTTCTCCAAATAACATTAATATGATTTGACCTATCAATTTTTAATACATTAAAAAATTTATACACAAAAACTCTCATACCTACAACTTAAAATGATAATTTTGAAAAAGAATGAATGTATTGGAAAGGATTGGCATTTTCCACTATACCATTTGATATCTGCATGCATTTGTTAAAAGACAAACTACAGGTAGGGCATCTTTATTAATTTTTATTTGCATTATTCTACTTCATACCGCATTTGATGTTTTATTCAACCCATTGTAAGAACACTATAGTGGGAAAATTTGAAAATTCATTACAAAAAAAATATTTTTTCACAAGTAACACGAACCAAAATAGCAAGTTCAAAATTTTTTACTCAACTTTAAGAAGCACTATTTTAGGGCTTTTTCCCCCAAGAAATTATAGATAATGATTTTTCTTACTTGTTTTAGCAAAACCACCCAAAAAACTGTTGTGAAAATGCCATGTTACTCTCTTTTTTTCTTATAAGATTCTCAAAGAATAGCATGCGCTATATATTATTTTTGAAGTTGGGATGAATGTGCATATCTCTAACTACCATTAGAATACAAAAGAGATAGATTTAAAAACCAATAATTAAGATAAATTATTTTTGTTTGACCATTTGAAGATACGACAGTGGAAGCATTGGGAGGATTCAACTAGGCATGAAATTGAACTTTCGCTATCAAAAACAAAAGGTAATTAAGATAAACCCTTAAATTGAAGTTCTTTTTCTGGAGTTAAAACTAGAAATGGTTTTTGCAATGTAATGAATTGATGAGTGAGTGATCAGTTGAATCCAATGACTTATTTGTAGTGAGTGTTTGTGTGCAGAAGATCCTAATACGGGTTCAAAAATTCATGCATCCCAGCATCATGAGTTCGTCCGAGAACATTCACAAGGATATTGGAGCAAGGCCGCTATTATCAGTTGGATGGTATGTTCTCACCATAGTCTCCTCTGCATGAATATGATGTATGCATGGATTCACATATTTATTTTTTTGTTTATTTATGATAAAAATTATCATTCAAGTATTTATTGATTTGTTTGTTATGGAAATTTCAATTGTTTCGATTTGTGTTCAAAACAGTACTACATTCAAAAAGACGTGTCATAAAAAGTTCAACATTTTCTAGTCTTTAGCATAGGTTAGACACGCTATATCACATGTCATTTCTATCAAGTAGTGTCAGGAGAACATTGAATTGGAGAAGTGTCCATGGTTTAAAGTTTTTAACCTTTGAAGCCACCCCATGAATATGACTATTACCTGTTGTAATTTTTATCATCCCTAACATTATTAACTTAAATGGTGGGGAAAAAAGAATGACCAACTATTCGTTTTGTCTTTTTTTTTTCAAACTTTACATATTTAAAATTGAAGAAATAAACTCGTTTGGTTCGTGATTTAAATATGTTTTCTAAACCACTGAAACAATAAATCAAATATCAAAACAAGTTTGAAGGTAGCATTTAATAAGTGTTTTAGTGTAAAGCTTTTTAAGTGTTTGAAGGTAGCATTTAATAGGTTAGACGTGTTATATCAAATGTCATTATGTATTTGGATCGCGTTAAACACGATAGACACATATTTTAAAGTGTTTGGCACCTCTCAAAGAGTTTAGGAAGAACGCATATATTGACTTGAGAGAAGTGTATCGGCTTCATAGCTTTAAACGCTTGAAGTCATGCATCTATGAATATAATTATTCCTTGTATTTTTTTATCATGTCTAACATAATTAACTCAGATGATGGGGAAAACAGAATGATACACTATTCTTTTTGTCTTTTTTTTTCTCAAACCGTACGTATTTAAAATTAAAAAAATAAACATGCCATGATCGTAACTTGAATGTGTTTTTTAAATTTTTTTAAACAGGCTAAACAATGTAGTTTTCTAAAAAGTTGTAAATATAAAAAAAATGTTTGCTTATAGTATTTTGCAAGTGTTTTTGTGAAACATTATTCAAAGTGAGTGTGTTTTTAATGCATTTCTATCAAAGTGGATGATTAGCAAGATGAAAAACCTCTAAAAATAAGATGGCTTACTTGCTTTCCTTGCGATAACTCTCTCTTGGATCAATGATTTTTGGGTAGATATTATTCTTCAAGCAGTTCTACGGCTAAATGATTTTTGGGTAGATATTATTACAAAGTCAGATTACATTACATTGCACTCCTAAAGGGCTTCTTAAATTGCACAGTATGGCATACTTATTTTTTGGCTATCATTCTTACAAGTAATTGTAAGTGGCTGGCTTTTAGTTTTATTCCCAGAAGAGTTGAGGAAGAATGGTTAGACTAACGGGTTATATTATTAAGTGACAGCTTCTACTGCTTATGGGTGCCAAACTAGAACATATAATCACACGTTTGGCTCAGGAGTCAGAGAGAAAGGTAGTAAGGGATAACAATACACAAAACTAGGGGTGTTCAGGGTTCGGTTCGGTCTGTTTTTTGGTAAAAATTTGAACCAAACTAAAATTTCGATTTGACAATAAAATCGAACCGAACCGAACTGTGAATACTAAATAACTAAACCGTGAGTTTCGGTTCGGCTCTCCGGTTCGATATTATTAATTAAAAATTATTTTTTAAATCAAATTTATAATATAAAATCAAAAATTTATTTCGATTCGATTAGGTTCAGTTCAATTTTATATGAAATTATATATAAAAAAATTAAAATATAATATTAATGTAATGTTACAGTTCGGTTTGGTTCAAAAACCACCAAACTCCGAGCCGAACCAAAATTTTAGTTCAATGATAAAACCGAACCGTATACATATAAAGATTCAACTAAACTGACTATTTTTAATTCGGTTCGGTTTGGTTTTGAACACCCCTACACAAAACTCTGGAGGGAGGAAGATGAAAGATCACGAATCACCTAGAGTGCAGCCTTCAGACGACTACTTTTGATTTGGTAGTCCTGCTCTTATTCTTTACTTGATTCACTTTCTTTTGTTTCAGAAGTCTTTCGATATTGCATTCTTCTTCTAGATCTGGATAATTTTAAAAAAATATCGATGATTTTTGAACAATTCTAGACCAAAGAGAAAGTATTCGATACACATGAAGTATTAAATATTCAGTACTCTTCCATATCATCAATTGTCACGTGTCTAAAAATTTTATATATTTTATTCAAATTTTAAGAAAAGAGAGTAAATAAATTCTTGAAATTTGTAAAACATATGCACGTGTCATCAAATGATATGGATGAGTACTGAATATTTGATATTCCATGAGTACCAGAAATTTTTCCCTAGACTAAGTAGTTTAAGTGGTTAAATGTTGTATCACTCATTTATAGGTTTGTGTGTTAAAATATTTTAATGGTTGTGAAAACACTAACCTATAAATGCATCACTATATCACTTACAATTTGATTAATTATTTAATCGGTGTAAAATCTCTCATTTTTCTCTCAGTTAACTCGGCCTGCTTTTCACATATTAATTTTCTTTGTTTCACATATTAATCTTCTTTGGCAGAGCGCTTACAATTTTAAGTCCTGCACCATGGAAAAACTTGGCTACATCATCACCAGACTTTTTATGGGGTAATTACTCATGGAATTTGGACAATATAATTGTTTATGTGAAAAATATGTCAGCATTGACTATCGAGAAGACTGTCACACGTCGCTCAATGATTCGTTCAGGAGTCTATAAAAATCAAGAACGATCGTAAAAGCAGTAGGCAAGGCACTGAGGTGGTGCCCCACCTAATGCACTCTGACGATCAAGTCAATTGAGTGTTTAGAGAAAAGTAGTATTGTGAAGAATTGCTTACCATTAAATGAAGATCATCATATATTTATAATAATTTTCAGTATCAGTCGAACGTCCAGGTTCAGTGTATCTTCTTCCTTATTCTGATAAGGAATTGAGATATTTATGGAGAATATTCTCTTATAAGGATATTTTAGTTATCATCTTATCCTCTTTAACGACCATTGAGATTACTTGATAGATTTGATATTTGCATATCATTTCTCTGTATGACAGATTATTATATCTTATTGTGACAGAAAAATGATATCGGCTATCTCGAGTAACCACGATCCTAGGTATGAGATTACCTCGTCATTCGTGTGACCTCGGTAGTGTAAGTATAGGTAGAGTCGTGTCCATCCATCTGGTCGTGGAAGGTGCTTTGGTCATCATGATGACTTTGGTCATGGATGGGTCCTCGGTTTGGACTTAATATGGACCCTACCCGAGAAATGGGAGTGGGCCTTATTTAGAAACATTATTGAGTAGGCTTTAGCCCATGTGTTTTTTCTCCCCTACAGTTTGCCCCCACTTCTTGAGTCTGGAGCATAGCGATAAATTCAGGAAATATGTTGTGGAGGGAGCCATAAGCTTTTACCCGAAACTCTGTCTTTGTACTTAGTCGAGTGTTAAGCATATGTTGGCGTTGAGATCGTCAAACACTAGAGTTTGTGTCCAAATATCTAAGTATCTGTTGTTGGTTCATGATGGCGTCTCAGAGCATCTTGTGACTGAGACGAGTCTTCTTCGTATTTATCAATTGACTCTTGGTAAAAATGTCATCATCTTGATTAATGTTGGAATTGTTCTTGTATTAATGTGTGTGATCGTGTTGGGACCTGAAACTCTGTGATTCAGGTTTTTGCGAGTTGTTCTGAGTAATTATCGGGATCAAATCCCTATGATTTTCATCTGGCAGTCAGGCGGCTTGAGTTGGATCAATGGTCATAACAATAAAACTTTTACACATTCATCTAAGCGTATGGTGCAGACTGGTGTTAAGATTGAATTCCTTTGATCTGGGCAGGCAAAAAGACGTTATTCTGTTGGGATTGCTTCACTATGAGGTTGACTTGACGTTAAAGAATCTTTTCAAAGGTAGGATTTTTTCTGAAATCATGCGTTGCATTCTCATGTTGACCATACTTGACCATGTATCCAGTACATTACTACGGCATCTCATGTTACGTGGTCGATGGTGGAGTTATTACACTTAATGGCGTGTTTCCCGAGGGTTCTTCTTGCAATCCAGTTACATTTTAAGAAACTAAGCTGTGGCTGGGAACCGAAGGTTTTAATGCTGTGGTTGTTGACTCTTTCTCGCAACTCAATGTCTAAGTTTATTGGTCTATCCAAGTCATGTAGTGATTCAATTGTCTAAGTTGTATGTTGCTTTGTCTGAAATTCATAATGATTTTGTAGCGTAGTTTCGCACAGCGAGTGTCTTTGAGCTAGTTTTAAAGAAATTCGAGTGTTTCTTCTCTTGGAGAACAAATGACTTTTGAGTATCTATTGAGTGATGCCCCCATCATCATGTCCTGAGTTTGACAATATTCTTGAGTTATTGAAAGTCCTTAGCTTTTATGCCTTAGAATATCGACCAATTGTATCCCATCGAGCGGTTGGTTTGTATTTGGTCTTGTTGACGTTCTTCATTTGAAATGAATTGCTTCTTCATTTGAAATGAATTGTTTATTCTACTGAGGTTGTCATTGCATCTCTCCATGCTTATGTGTTTTTTGCTCATGCAATTCATCAATGCTTTCTCTTTCTAGCAGAAGGTTTTGGATCCATCTTTACCTCGCTTGCTCAAATTGTGTTTAATGAGTCCTTGATGGTGAGGTCCTTTGGAGTCATCTTCAGTAGAGTATCAAGATTCTTTGTGATTTGAGATTTTAGCTCATCTCGATACCATAGTCATCAGTGTGACTTGGATGACATTTTCATAATTATGATTCGGGTACCATAATTATCTTGGTAACTTCGGTTATCTTAGGTTACAGAGTAATATAGTCATCTGAGTGACGTAGGGTACGTAGTCATCTATGTGACTGGGGGTACTTAGCCATATGTGTGACTGGTGGTACTTAGTCATCTATGTAACTTGAGGTACTTAGACATCTGTGTGACTTGGGGTATTTAGCCATCTGTGTGTCTTTGCATCTGATATAGTCATCTGGGTGACTTTGTGTGCCTTAGTCATCTGTGTGACTTGGAGTACCATAGTCATCTGTGTGACTTGGAGTACCATAGTCATCTGTGTGACTTGGAGTATCATAGTCATCTGTGTAAGCCTCGTAGTCATCTGGTGACTTCAGGTACCACGGAATATTACAGTGGTCCTTTTACCTTGTGTAAGATCTTTTCTCATATTTGTCTTAGGTAAGTTATGGGTCTTGGCGACTGTGACCATTATCAAAGTACTTCGTCCCAGCATCTCGTGCCACGAAATATTATAGTGGTCTTTTGCCCTAGGTGAGGTGTTTCGTCTGAGGGTTCTTTGACCTCGGGTGCCATGAGATACTTTTGTGGTCCTTTTACCCTATGTAGGGTCTTTCCCTGGATCATCCTTAGTAATCAGGAGGCCTCGTTAGGCCATCGCCTTGGTTGAGGTCTTTTGTCCGATCATCTCGTGTGCCCAAGTGCCACGAGATACTATTGTGGTCCTTTTTCCCTATGTAGAGTCTTTCTCTAGATCATCTTTAGTGATCAGGAGGCCTCGTTAGGTCGGCCTTGGTTGAGATCTTTCGTCTGATCATATCATGTGTTCGAGTGCCACGAGATACTTCTGTGGTCCTTTTGCCTTATGTAGAGTCTTTCTTCTAGCATCTCTGGTGAGTAGGAGGCCTCGACGGTCATGACCTTTATCAAGGTCTTTCATCCAAGCATCTCGTGTGCTCGGGATAGCTACTCTACGGAGCACTCTTTGAATCAGTCCTTCAATTTTAGAACTTTGCTATGATTTGCCCCCATCCTTGTGTCTAGCTTGAGAATCTCCGTTAACATGCGAGCAAAGCATTATATTCGGCTTTATTGCTTGATGTCTTAAATGTGAAACACATCGCCCTTTCAGTTATGGTATCCTCTGATGTTTTAAGGATCAATCTGACTTTACTTCTGCATGTGTTTGCAAAACCATCCATATTAAGCGTCCATTCCATGTCTGAGGGTTCTTTCCTCGTGCCTCTATCCGTCATGTCATCTTGCGTGACATATTCTGTACGGCTTGAGTTCTCTTTCTCTTGGGGTGGCGTCATCTCTTCCACAAAGTCAGTGAGTGCTTGAGCCTTAATGGAGGTCTGAGGTTTGTATCTTATGTCAAACTCTTTGAGCGCTTCCACCATCTTCCACATGTACTCTTGGAACATTTTGTTGACTAAACACTGAAAGACGGTTCATGCGTTCTTCATTCGAAATGACATGACTTTGTAGCAATAAGTCCTCCTCTCAATCACAAAGGTCACCTTTTTTATGTCTGATGGATGCATAAGTATTTGATTGTACCCAAAGAAGGCATTCATGAGACTGAGTATCTTGTGCTCCGTTGTAGTGTCCATCAATTGATTAGTTTTTAGAAGAGGTAAGTTGTCCTTCGGGCATGCTTTATTCGGGTCATTGAAACCTATATAGGACTTTCACTTTCTGTTCTTCATCTTTTCTTTTACCGTGTTGGCTCAACA
Source organism: Datisca glomerata (assembly GCA_003255025.1). NCBI lineage: Eukaryota > Viridiplantae > Streptophyta > Magnoliopsida > Cucurbitales > Datiscaceae > Datisca > Datisca glomerata. The sequence continues at coordinate 1,088,408 of QANY01003688.1, forward strand.
GTCTGGGAAGTGGACCTATAATGGGCTCATGCTAAATATCATGCAAAATTAAAGTGCTTTAAAAAATATTCTTTAAAATAATTGTAAAATTGAGCATGAAAGATAAATAACATACCTCAAAATTTTAATGGGAGTGTTCAATGCGACTTTTGATTTTGAGAAAATAAAAATTCAAAATAATACAGATCCAAGCTATGTAGTCTACGTCTGAATCTTAAAACTTGCTCTTGTCCAAGATGCTAAATAATACTTACTGTATTATTTTTCTCAAAATTTTAATGGAGATCATCGATGTGACTCTCGATTTTGAGGGAATAAAAATTTTTGATTAACATTGATCGAAGATATGTGGTTCACGTCGCAATCCTGAAGCACGCTCATGCCTGAGATATTAAATATTGTTGATGCAAATAATTGCATTATTCTTCTGACATTAAAAGCACATCAAATAGCGTAATTTAATTAACGAGAATTCTGCAAATTAATTGCATAATAATAATAATAACGCAAATAAACATTCCCTTAAATGTTGCATTTATTGCGTATTCACTCCGCCATTTTTGTTTATTTAGAACTTGGCAAAATTGACTTGAGGAGTTTAATGGGTCATTTGAAGGAGGGAGCAGTGATGGGCCACTGAGGAAGGAAGGCCAGGCGTTGGGCTCGCACAAGTTGGGCTGTTTGAGGAGCCAAGGCCTACACAGAGCCTTGGACTCGCGGGTCACGCGCGGGCCGAACACAGGGTGAGGATGCGGGTTGATCACAGATGCGGGTTGATCACAGATGCGGGCGCGGGTCGCACTCTGGCGCGGGCCGAGCTTAGGCTCCTCACTTGGGCTCTCTCTTAGACCCTTGTAAGCTCTCTCTATTGGGCTTCTAAAGTGGAGCACTGGGAATAGACCGGGTAAGTTAACCCAGAAAGCTAGAACCGTGTAGAGAAGAAGATGTTCGTCGCTAGTGGCGCGTGGGAGCGAGTGAGGAATATTCCGATGACCTTTTACAGTCGAGAATGGCTTGAATCGTCAGCTATCTCAATCTGAACATCTCTATGGGTTTATTTTTGTCTGAATCTTTATCATTCATTGTAGATTTTAGATTTTATATTCGGCAACGGATGAGTCATTCACAACATTCTTCATGCCGATTTTAAGCTTGAAAATCCTTCGATTTGAATAGATCTGAAGCCAAAATTTTGGCTGTTCTTCGTTGTAGATCTAAGTAACGTGTTCGATAATATGCCAGTATCAACTATCGAGAAGACCGTCACGTGTCACTCAGTGATTCATCCAGGGGTCTGTAAAAATTAAGAACGATCGTGAAAGTAGTGGGTAGGGCACCGGGGTGCTGCCGTATCCAATGCATTATGACAGTCAAGTTAATAGAATGTTTAGAGAAACGTAGTATTGTGGAGAATTGCTTACCATTAAATAAAGAACATCATATATTTATGGTGATTTTCTATATCAATCAAACGTCCAGGTTCAGTGTATCTTCTTCATTATTCTGATAAGGAATGGAGATATTAATGAAAAATATTTTCTGACCAAGGTATTTTGGTTATCTTATCCTCTTTAACAATTATTAAAATTATCTAATAGATTAGATGTCTGCCTATTCTTTCTCTGTATGACCGATTATTTTAACTTATTGGGACAAAAAAATAATATCAGATCTCGAGTAACCACGATCCTAGGTATAAGATTAACTAGTCATCCGTGTGACCTTGTAGTGTAAGTATAGGTGAGGTCGTATCCATCGATCTAATCATGGAGGATGTCTCAATCATCATGATGACTACGGTCATGAAAGAGTCATCGATTTGGATTTAATATGTACCCTACCTGTGAAATGGGAGTATGAAACTTATTTGAAAATATTATTGATTTTGCTTTAATCCGTATGTTTTTTCTCCACTACAATAATGTTGATAGTTGGCACAGGACATACAAATTAGTTGATTATCATTTATCATTTACATATATAAAAGAGAAAAAAAAGGGTTTAACTCATTAAATTTCTGATAATGGAAAGGTGCAGTTACAGCACCTTGCCATTATATGCTATCGTGACCCACATGTGCTTCCCCATCTCTACTGTGTCTTGATTCTTATATTTATTACGTAATGGTATGTGATAAATTTATTCCTTCTTTGTTAAAATCACTGACTGTTCTCCTGGATGAAGATGAGTAGCATGTTGAAGAAAGGAATGTTCCAAGAAATGGTGGAATCAACTCTAGTATCCTGGGCTGAAAGTACAAGGACCAAGGAAGGGAACGACCAATCTGATGCTAAGGGCAGGCTGATGATGCATAAAATGGACAATGAATCTTCCCAGAGTTTTCAAATTGCACAATCAACTACGGATGCTTATGACACTGAAGAAACTAAAATAACAATATCTGATTCGTCTTTCGGAGCTGAAATACACTGTCTGTCATCTAAACCTTTTTTTATCAGTAACAAGGGCAAAATTTGTACTAACAAAAATGTAACAATGCATAATGCACTTTGAACAGACCTAAGTACTTAATAAATCAAAATAGTAAAACTCACATGCCTTGTCGTCCGTCCTATGATAATGATAATAGATAAACATAAGACTCGTACCAATTAGCCTAGCAATCCAATAGCCAGTAGTTCTCGCTCACTCCAACCCCACGTTAGCTCAACCCCCTTGGGTACCGGATAAGCAATCGGTCCAGTGATCAAACCTACAAATCTGCGAAAAAAACATTTGACGTACCAAAAGTCTGTTCACTCCTACTTTCAACCATTGTGACCTGATTCTCGAGAGTGCTTGCAGAACCTTGCAAGATATTATCCATATCCCAGAGCTGAATAGAAAGTTTATATGTAGCGTTAACTTGCAAGTTATATAAAGTAAGTTTTCCAAACAAAGCAAAGAGGAACATAAATGTCAGAAAGGTAAGTTCTGATCTCCGTTGAAGCTCTGTTTTACAAACAGAGACGAGTTTTTATATAAAACATCCAACCGTATGCCATTCATGTTCCATAGCATGATTCTAACAGGAAGTCAAGGCAACACACACAAGCACCCACAGATGCAGTGTGTGTGTCTGTGTGTGAGAGAGAGAGAGAGAAAGAGAGAGACCTTTAGCATCTGATCATGCGCGATACTGCCTAGAAACTTCTGATCATGAGAGAAAGCTGCAAAGCAAAACAAATAGAACACTGATCAGCTTAAGTAATTCTAATGCAGTTCCCCAGGAATTAATTCTTACCAAGGCTAGGATTAAGGGGCGTGTAAACGAGAAAAAGTAAATGCTTACAATCTGGAAACAAAAAATAATAGTTTGTACTTTGTAGAGTGATGGAAAGAAAAATTCAACATTAAAAATAAAATAATATCCAATAAGCATCAATGAGATGTCATCAGCTAAAAATTATCACCAAACCTATTCTTTCAGCAAATAACTATCATGAAGGAGTTATTCTCATGTGTTAAGTATTGTTTACTTTAGCAGTTTCTTATTTTAGGAAATTAACCTTTTTCTTCTTGCTTTAGTTGTTTCCTTAGGCTGATATTGGACTTATATTAAAAGTTAAGAATTACTTTCACTGTAGCTTTAAGGCTTATAAGAAAATTTGCTTGACATCAAACATTCGCAGAGACTTCTATTAACAACAATAGAAAATTCATTTTCCCCTTTGTAAAGCCTATTCTTAGTTTCATGATAATCTTTTGCTCTTTCCTCAATCCTTTATATTCTGTTCATTTATTTTGGAATTCTTCCTACATCAAAGTGGTTATTTAATATTTCCTCCAGATAAGAAGTAAAAATTACCAAGGCGCTCGATAGGATATTCTGAGTGCTCAGCAATCGGTAGTATAACTCTGTTGGGCAATATGCCTACCAAGCTAAACCAAAGGGAACATAAAATTAGGTTATCTCTTGTAGAAAGTAAAGTACACATGAAAAACATGTAGAATATGATACAGTTTCTACATCCAAAAGTATGATCTCACCTGATAAGTCCATTCTCGGATCCAACAACGACTCTATCTTCGTCAAGCTAACATACACATGGAGCAACATAGCTATATGGTTATGAACCTTTTACACATCCACAAACTAACAGCATAGTAAGAAACCTATTTACCTTTACCAAAGCATCAAGAGAATATGGAGAGAAATCAACAAAGCGATCACTGAGGACATAAGAAATCAAAAAGAAAAAAGTCAATGGATGGATGGGGGAAGGATGGAGACTACAGAGCTCGAAATTGGAAATGTTCTACAGCAACTAATACAATTTTGCACATCTCTTTCAGATAGTGAGACTCATGAAGTTGATACTTTTTGTAATGGTTACATTCATCTTTTGTTCCTTTCAGGGAATAATCGTTATGGCGTTTCAACTTTTTGATAAATGCCTGTGGTTTTCTGATAACTAAGTTGAACTCTCTTGCCAGTCCTTTCAAATTTCATAAACTTTCCTACTTCCTCTTCACTGTTTCCCTTTAAGAACATTGTGAAGAATGAAGTCACGACCCCTCAAAAATGCAGAATTTGTATGTGCTTGTCTCCTCTTGCTCTGTAACGAGTAAGATGGATGTGGAAAGCTGTGAACATCTACTTTTGCGTGCCCCTTTTGTTCTCCCCTTTTGGTGTAGGATGCTGAAGTTTTTCTCAGATATGTTGGCTTATAGCCGGTGAAGTCTTATTTATAATTTCATTTTATAAGAAAATTAATAAATTTCATAAATGAAAATCTACGGATCAATGTATCAATTTACAACATCTCTCAGATTTGAGAAGACCAAAAAGAAAGAAAAGTCCCTCAAACATTTGAAGAGCACCCCGATTTAGTTGCAACAAACTTGAAGTTTTCAGACAATATTTTCTCCTGGGATTCCATTAAAAAATTATAGAGTTCCGCCAAGACATAATCCTATAAGGTCACAAAATACGTACTTCTCCATAATATCAACTTCCTGTTTCATAGTCCCTCTTCCAAATGGATTAATAAGAAGCAAGGTGTTAACATCCCCCCCCCCTCCTCTCAATCTATCATCTATCTACCTATATATATATATATATATACCTCCTTCCCTCATTGAGGATGAAATAGAATGCACCAAAGGGGTGAAACATGCCTTCAGATTCTATCTCTGCACTCTGCAGAAGATCACAAGTAGTCGCCTTTTTCACATCAATCCACATAGAAAACTGAACTTTTCTTGGGATATGGCCAGTAGGTATGGTATTGGTTAAATGAGGACTGCCTGCCGTTGGCCAAGCCAACGACATTAGGAAGTTCAAGCCATCTGGACCATCTGTTCAGATCTGGATGGCCTGGATGGCTCTGAACTGCCAAAGTGGAAGAATTATTGTTTTTTTTTTGGCTTTTCGGTTACAGACGGCCCAGATGGCTAACTTCTCAGCAGTTGTCAAAGTCTTAGGTCTTAGCCATGAGTTTGGTTTCTTTTGGACTCAAATTCCCTTAGATTGTAACCAAATAAACTTTATTACTACTACTATCAAATACTCTTCTAAAATAACCAAGTTGATACTCATTCAAGTAATATACCTACAGTCCTTGAAACAGCCCCAAGAATATAACAGGAGATTTCCACCTTGTGATCCGCAGATGACCTTCCGACCACTCTAAAGAACAAAAAGAAAAACCACAAACATCAGAACATGTGAATATAAGAAACATATCTCGATGATGGTCTTTTTTTTTTTTGGGGGGGGGGGGGGCCTTNGTCTTTTTTTTTGGGGGGGACCCTTTTCCTGGCTGACAATTATCTCAATTGTCTTCCTCCAGTGATCACTCTGGAAGAGACCTCTCACTTGTCTTCCTCCCGTGATCACTCTGGAAGAGACCTCTGAAACGGCATTTAGGGGAAGGATAAGCTACTCTAGGAGTATAGACTTTATTACATGTACTATTTTATCACTAAAGCCCACGATCATATTGTCATTGCTTACCTTCTTCTTTCTTACAAAAGATGAGACATGTATTGTTTTTAAGTTCTAATGAGAAATCTTTTCAGTTTTTAAATACGTTTCTAAAATTCCCATAATATATCATAATATATCATATGCTTTTGCGTTTGAAATAGCTTAACTGAGAAAACATGCAATACATTCTCTGTGTGTTCCCAAGCTAATTAATTTACATCTATTTGCTTGGCTGCAACAAAAGAAACAAGTCAGACTAAATTGAATCCAACCTTCATGACAACAACAGAAAGTAACTCATCTTCAGAGAACTCAGACTGAGCTTGGACCTGTCATCAAAATAGACAAAGATTATTTAAAAACACTTCAAAATATGCAATGACAAATAAGTTGAATCACATAAATTAACAGTTTAGGTTCTTTTTTCCATAATTTAGTAGCTAACCTTATTTCTTCGAAGATTGATGACAGATAGAGTCCCATCGCCACTTAGATATGCCAAAGAGAATATTTTAGAGTTCCAAAACAAGAAAAGGGCAATAACATTAACTGAGGCAAACAAAATTTAGTTAGTTGGTTGCCATTGCTTAATCATCAATGTTCAAAAGAAAGAAACATATAAGTAGACGATAAACTTGGTTCAGTGGTAAAAGATATAGAAGGGGAATGAATGCTTTCTTTTTTGCTTTTGCCATTTTGCGTTTTCCATTTTTGAACGAACTCACATTCGTCAAGTATACGCTACTTAATATTCAAGTACACGCTACCATTCCCTGTTTTTTATTTGTGATTAGATGAAAGATATCATACGGGTATGGCATTGTTGTATCAATTTATTCCTTTTTTTCATCGGTCAATTTCTTCCAATTTTTAGCATAAGCAATTTAAACTTATTAATATCGTGATACCCATAAAACTCCCAACTACAAATCATTGCCTACTATCCATTTAGAGATGGAAGGAAAACTGATGTTGCACTATTGAGTACCTTGTTGACAAAAGTTTCGTTGAATCAGATACGAAAGCCATATCTGAGATATAGTCACTGTGAACCTCAAACGAATTGCAGCAAGAACGTTGTCTGGTATCCCATACCTGCAAAGGTATCAGCAATTTGAAATGTAAGAATACTTTGCAGCTTACATGGAAAATAAGTGAAAAGGTCCAGATAAGGGGAAAAAATCTCTCCAAACCAGAAAATCATCATGAGAAGAAAAATAGAAAAGGCAGGAAGATGAATTTAAAGAAGAAAAATAGAAAGGCAGGGATGAGGAACCTTGATACAGCCTTCTTGGTCTCCTGAGGCTATGGTGGAGTCAGTCACATTGATCAATTTATTTATAGGATGACTGCACACAAACAACATTTTTGTATATCTAAAACTAACATAAAATTATACCTATCGCAAACCAGTAACATTCGAGATTAAATGAGTATAATCATTTTTTATTTGAAAAGAAAAAAGTAACCAGTGAGCATCCTGTAGTCGAGCAATAACAGATCCAGTTTCCACGTCTGTTGCCAGTATTGAAAGGTCTGGAGAACCCGTCACGATTGCTAACATACAAGTTATAGATTTCTATTATTAGTTGCAAATAATAATCCAATAAATTAGACTCATTTGCAAAGGGACCCTTTGCACTTTGTTTGTTTTGCAATCTCACCCTATACAATTTTTTGAGTAACTTAGTGCGACATTAAAAAATTATCATTTGTATCCAAGCCGAATGTTGGGCCACAATCCGGTAGCAATAGCGTCTCTAGCACACCGTCTACTTTATAATTGTTTCTTCATTCAACTCGTATCTTCCAATAGTTACAAAATTGATGTGAATGCCAGATAACTTAAGTTTTGATTTGCTTAGTATGTACTCATAGTCTATTAGTTTTTAGTATGAAACCACTAAGTAAAAACATTTTTAGTAGGATTTTTGTATGAATAAATTTTGGAAGGGAACGCTTTTTTTTACTTGAGAGTTTTCAAAACAAGCTATTTTGAATAACAGGAGCTTAATTGCAAGAATTTTAAATTGCTATTAACAAAATTAGCCAAGAAAACGCATAAAGGATGTGATTGCAAAACAATGAAAGCATCGCATTTAGCCATTAAATTATTCTAAACCAAATACCTCGTCCACCGTTGATGAATCGAGCAGCTCTGCAAGATTCAGTGTGTGCAGGAACCACCAACAGCCTAACATATCAGCAAATATTCTAAGTAATTCTTAAAGAGATAAATATATATTGTAAAGTTTGTGAAATACAACGAAAATCTAAATTTAACCTTTGGGGCAAAGAACCAGCACTATATCGATATCTGTACATTCAACAAACGATAAGGGAACTGCATAGGCGTTTGTAAACAAAATAAATAAATACAAGAAAACAAATGTACAGGTGAAGATCGCCGTTGATTAGTCCGGCTGTCACTAGCTGCTCCGACGGATGAAAATCAACATCGAAAGCGATTTGCCCAAGGTTTATTTCCATCCTTCCGCTTCCAATGTCTTCTTTAACTTCTCATATGGTTGTGTATCTGAGAGTCTGACCAAACCCTTCCCTCTTGTTCTTGCACTGGAAACGTATGTAAGCGGTCCGAACTAGGTCATTCTAAAATCAAGTCCAACCGGTCAGGTCGGTTCCATATCTATAATTCATCATATCTATAATCTATCATATCTATAATCCATAATATATTATATTAAATAAGAGAACCAAAAAAGAATATTTTTTTTGGACAATATGTTCATATATATTTTTTAGAATTCTAAAATATCTCTTAGAAGTACATTTTATTCGTTGTTATTATAATCATAAATTATAATCATTTGGCACACCTGAACAGTCACAAATCTAATGACTACAATTTTTAATTTAAAACAGTATAATTCTTTCAAGTGAAACAATATCATATTTTTAGCAATGAAACAGTATCACTTTTTTAAGTAGAGATGTATATATTTTTATGATGGAAGCATACAATATATAATTGTATAAATATAATTACACAAAATTTACAAACGAAAAATAAAATTTGCAATACAAACGAAAAGGAGATGAAGTTTAATAACCGGGATTCCGGATGGAGATAAGGGTTTGAGAAGGATACTATTTTAATTGGTGGGAACTGGAACAGTGATGGCCGCTGGACAATTTCCAGAAATGGGTAATTTTCAATAAGTCGTTGGAGCTTCGATTCTCTCCCCCTCCCTTTATTTATTTACTTGTTGCTGTCTAACGAGTGTTTTTCTTGGTTTTCTCTTTTCTTCAGCAAAGAAAAATCTGAAGCCTTATCTGTCCACGGAATCAAGGGAAAGAATAGTTGTTGTTTTCCATCTCCGAGGGCAAGAGAGAGATTGGAAGGTGCTCCACAATCTCAACCCCTATGCTGCTTCAATTCCTGCTTCGACTTCAGGCCCGTCTTCGTCTTCAACCCTAAATAGTTTCCCTAGTGCTAGCACAGTCTTCATCAGTTCCCGTTTCCTCCTTTCACTCAAACTTTGATCATCCCAGTTCTAGCTCTTCGGATCATCATGAGTTGTTTGACCGGGCTTCAGTTGGTATCATAATGGGCAAGAGGTTACAGAGTAAATTTGTGGGTCCGGTAGATAAGAGGCCTCGCACTGATGCTTCCATCTCTTCCCGTTCAGAGCTCGGCACTATTGCTTGTACCACTGCTGATCTTGCTCCCATCGAGCCCATTACTAGGATCGAGGCTACCCCAAGCTCTGAACTACCTCCCCCTATAGTTCACGCGCCATCATCTTCCATGCTCGCTGCTGCAGATAATCCTACTTCGGGATTTAGAGAAGCGGAAGTCCCTCCTCTCGCTCCATGGAAGCTTAGGCGCGTCTCTAGTGTTCCGTTCTGGAGACAGTTTGCTTCCTGAATGATCTGGTTGTTTCCCATGTTGTTCTTCGTGGCATTTAGTCCCGTTCTGACAATGACATCTTGAGCCATGACTTTATGCGGGTACAACTCCTATTGTCTTCTCTTTTCTTTCATTTTCCTATTGAAATAATTTTCTTTACTTATTCCTTTGTTCCTTTGCATACTGCCATCCATCATAATGCCCTTCAAGATTTCTATACTCAGCGCGACCAGGCTTTGTCTCAACTCCGGAGGAAGCTTACATTGGTCGATTCTGCAAATGCTCGTCTCCAAGCTGAAAAAGAGCAATACATGGCCAATGAAGTCGAGCTTCAAAAGGCCTTAGAGAAGATGGCCCATGATGCTAAGGCTACTACTATAGAAGAGTGAAGGCTGGTGGAAGAGCTTGAATCTGCGAAGAAGGCCTTAGCTGAAGCTGAGTTGGCCAAGGTTGAAGCAGAAAAAGCGCGAGACGCGACTATTGAGAGGGAGGTTGCTTCCGATGTGGAGTATCAGGATATGTTCAAGCAAGGAGAGGTGATGTTTTACAGTGCAGGTTATAGGGACACAGTGGAAAATCATCCTCCCAGGTAGCCCCTCGTCCTTGAAGTCGAGGATCCTGTGGGTGCTTCAACAGAAGATGCCCCTACTCAAGTGTCTCCATCCGCTGCCATTCCCGCTCCTGCTTAATTTAGGTTATTGCTTTCCTTGTCTTTTTTTCTTTCTTATTGTAGTTTTCCCTTTTCAATCAATGAGAAAGACATTATGACTTCATCTTTTCCTTAGGCTTTTTTCCATTTCCGAATATTTTCACGTTCCTATTTTTCTTATTCTTTCAGAATTTCTTTCCTTTGTGGTTTCCTTTAGAGGGTAGTGTTGCAGTCAATATTTCTCACAGACTTAAGGTCTTACTGAACTCAGGGGCCATGTTTACATTTCCTTTAGAAAGTATAAGCTTTCATAGACATAATCTCTTAATGAGCTCTGGGGCCCGTTATCATTTCCTTTAGAAAGCAGAAGATTTCATGGACATAAGCTCTTAACGAGCTCAAGGGTTTGTTTCCATTTCCTTTAGAAAATAGAAGCTTTCATGGACATAAGCTCTTAATGAGCTCAGGGGACCGTTTCTATTTTTGAAAAAAATAAAGAAAACCAGATTTTCACGTGAAAAACCCATAACGGGAAAAAACCACAGATGTAAATGTTTTCACTATTTCAAAGATAATTACACAAAATACTTGTGTAAATGTAAAGCATTCCAGGGTTTGGGTAAGTTACTTCCTTCATTTGTCATCAAGTAGTAAGATTTGTTTCCTGCAGCGGCTTTGACTATGAAATGTCCTTTCCAATTTCCCTTCATTTGATTGGAACATTCTTTTCAGAACAAGGTCTCCTGCTTGGAACTGTCGCCCTTTGACCCTTTGTGGAAGTGCTTTCTCCTTTTTTTTATTATAACCGACCATCCTTACCATAGCAAGCTTCTCTTTTTTCCTCTAGGAAGTCTAGACTCTCGGTGATCCGCTCATCGTTCGTATCCTCATTTGTTTCTGATCTCAAAGTGGGGCACCTAATTTAAGCTTATGCACCAAACTTCAAATCAAATGATGCTTCTCCCGTCAACTCTCGTGGTGTCATGCGGTACGCCCACAGAACTGATGGCAACTCTTCAACCCACTTTCTTTTTGCAGTTTCCAATCGCTTTTTCATATTTTCCAAAATTGTTCTTTTTTATCTTTTCGCATATCCGTTGCCTTGGGGGTAGTATGAAGTTGACTATTTTTATCCGGAGATCTTCGTAAAAAGTTTTCACACGACTCCCAGTAAACTGAATCCCATTGTTTGAAACGAGTACCTTTGGGATCCCGTACCTGCATACAATATTTTTCCATACAAAAGTTTTCACTCTAGCTAATGCTTTTGCTTCTATCCACTTTATGAAATAATCAGTTGCCACTGGTAAGAATCTTTTCTGAGTGGGGGCCATCGGTAGTGGGCCCACTATATCAATTCTCCATTGCATAAATGGCCAGGGGCTCAGGAGCGCCTGTAATGTTTCAGGAACCATCTTCAGGACGAGGGAGTATCGTTGGCATTTGTTGCACTTTTCACAAAGGATTTTGCTTCCTCTTGCCTTTTCGGCCATTAGTACCCCAGGTTTAGTAACTTGTTGGCTAACATTCTTCTCCTAGAATGATTCCCCAAACTCCTTCATGTACTTCAGCCATCACATATTGAGCTTTCGTTGGTGAAAAGCATTTGAGGTAAGGATCTGAGAATGATCTCCTATACAGCTCCCCTTAGATAATGGTGTACCTAGCGCTTTGCCATCGGAGTTTCCGAGCTTTCATTCTGTCAGTTGGGAGCTTCTGATCGAGTAGGTACCGCATTATATTCCCCCACCAATCACTCTCATTGTTTCCTGTGTTTACTTTCGCTTGCACCAACATTTTGTACTTGGGACATCTAGATAGTCTATTGTCACCGTTCTTCTAAACGGAATTTGGACTGATGACCCCAAGCTGACTAATGCATCTGCTCTCAAATTTTATGCTCCTGGGTATTTGTGTATTTTTGTAGTATTTGAATAGCTGAAGCATTTCTTTGGCATTCTGCAAGTACTCCGCCATCCAGTCGTCTTTCGCATTGTATTTTCCTGCGATTTGGTTAGTAACTAACATTGAATCACAAAATATTTTGACTCTAGTTACCTTAAACTCGATCATTAGCCGCAGCCCAGCCAGTAATGCTTCCTACTCTTCTTCATTATTTGATGCTTAGAAACCAAACGACAATGCTTGTTCAAAGGTTTCCCCATACGGGATTTGCACCACCACTCCTACTCCGGCTCCACGATAGTTAGATGCCCCGTCTACAAATTGAGTCCAAGCGGCTCCTTCTTTTCCCTATATTGTCACATCATGTTTTCCATGGCCGTAAGTAAATTCTGCAATGAAATCTTCGAGGACTTGGGCTTTTATGGCAGTATAAGGGGCATACCATATGTCATATGCCCCAAGCCTTATTGCCAATTTCGTAAGTCTTTTCGATACATCGAACGAGTGTAGTAAACTTTTTATTGGATATCTGTCACCACATTTATAATGTGCTCCTAAAAATAATGTCTGAGTTTTCTTGGAGCAACTATCAATGTGAGTATCAACTTCTCCATTTTTCTGTATCTAGCTTTCGCAGCTGCAAAACTCTTGCTCACAAAGTAAACTGGCTTTTGACGGCCTTCTTCCGTTCTGACGAGTGCTGCACTGACTGCGATTTCTGACACTGTGAGGTAAAGAGAAAGATCTTCCCCTGGAAAAAGCTTCGACAGTATTGGTGGTGAAGTCAAATAATCTTTTTTTTTATAAGGCGTCTTCACACTCTTTATCCCACTATTGTCTAGAATTCATTTTCAGCTTGTCAAGGAATGGCTTGCATTTATCTGGGGATTTGGACATAAATCTATTCAAAGCCGCCAATTTTCCTGTCAAACTTTGGATTTCCCTTTTTGTTTGTGATGACTCCAGGTCTATAATTATTTTTATCTGATCTGGATTGATTTCAATTCTTATGTTTTTCACTAGATGCCCCAGAAATTTTCCTACTGCCACTCTGAAAGTGCATTTTTCTGAGTTCAAATTCATATTGCTTTTTCTCAAAGTGGAGAACGCTTTTTCCAGATTGCGGATGTGGTCTTCCATCGTCTTCCTAATTTGCTTCTCAAATACTTTATTAACCAGCCTGTGGTATGTTGCTCCTGCATTTTTCAGGCCGAAAGGCATTACAGTATAGCAATATATCCAAAATCAACGATAAATGATGTTTTTTTATCTGCATGGAACATTTCACCTGATTAAGAGCTCCTGCCCAGACGTAGCATCCACCATTTGATCGATCCTCAGCAACGGGTAGTTGTCCTTTGGACAAGCTTTATTTAGATCTGTAAAGCCCACGCAAATTATCCATTTCCTATTCTTTTTCTTCACCATTACGACATTTGCAAGCCATTTTGAGTAACTGACTTCCCTGATGAACTTTGCTTTGAGCAACTTCTCCACTTCTTATCTTATTGCCGCCTTCCTCTCGAGAGCGAAAGACCATTTTTCTGTTTAACAAAAGGGTCAACATTCAGTTTATGGTAAATTATTGATTCGTCAATACCGCGGTAGGCAAAAATGTCCACATTTTTTCTAAAAAATTGGATGGGTTCTCCTTTTTTCTGTTTCAGATAGTTGTGCTCCTAGTGTGGTTATTTTTCCTTCCCCCAAATCTACAGATTCGGTCTCGCTTCTGTCTTCATATCTCTAGTTTATCTCGCTCAGTTCATCCGTATCTAATTGCTATTGGTCAGATTTTTCTTCCCCGCTCTCAGGAACAGGGAGATTGTCTTTTTTATGGAGTCAAACGCCAACACCGTGCAGCATCTAGCAGATGCTTGATCCCCAAATATGGTCCACACTCCTTCCGGTGATCGATACTTCAATTTCTGATAGTATGTTGACGGAACAGCTTTCATCTTGTGGATCCAAGTTCTTCCAAGGATCGTGTTATAGGGTGTCAGTGCCTTAATAACCACAAAATCAGTGATGTGGTTGAATGGGTCAGCCTATACCGGGAGTGATAAAATTCCTTCAGAGTATGTTACTGATTTGTTGAACCCTATGGGTGGTTGCCTTAGGCCATGCAACTTAGGGGTATCTATTGCCATCTTCTTAAGCGTTGAGCATTGGAATATATTCACAGCACTTCCATCATCGATCAGTACTCTCCGCAATAAACAATTGCCAATCTGGATGGTTATCACAAGAGCATCATTGCGCTCTCCATGTGGGTTATCTTCCTCATCAAAGATAATCGACATGCTATCAACTACTTTCTTTTGGTCATCCTTCACTTCAAGGGTGGGTTTTTGCAGTAGATTTTTTGTTCCTTCTTAGTCATTCCTTATTATTCTGTCATGGTGATAACAGTGTCCACTATTCTTAATGGTTCTTTATCCCTAAGGTGTTACTGCCTCTCATCCCTTTTTGGTTGGTCTCGCCTTAAAACATACTCCTTCAAATGTCCCTACTGGACGAGCTTCTCAACGTAGTCCTTTAGTTGGTACCAGTCTCAAGTTTCATGCCCGACACTCCGATGGAAGTGGCAATATTTATCTTTGTCTCTCGGATCCAGCCCATTTGTAATGGGATGAGGGCGTTTAAGACTCATCCTTGATGACTTCAAGGATCTGATTTACTAGGATAGTCAGTGGGGTGTATATCTTATCCCTAGGGTGGATTCCTCCAGCGATCCTTAGCTGTTTCCTAAAGTCACCTTGCTTCTCATCTTCCTTCTTCTCAGAACGTTCATATATGCGCTTACCCGTTCTCATGCTACAGTCATCTTTGCGCTGCACAGGGTTCCGCTGCTCAATCAACTTTTGAATGCTTTTCTTTTATTCCTCAAGAGCTATGTATGTTTGTCCTATGAGGAATGTTTTCGCCATGGTCAGGGGCTTATTTTTTGACAGATCTTCAAATAATTGGGAGTTGATGTCTAGGTCGCGTCCTGTACGCTAGTCTAGCCACACGGTCATCATAATTTTTCACCTTGGCCATCTCATCTTTGAAATGATGCATATACTCCCGCAATGATTCTCCTTTCTTAATCATAATCATCATGAGATGCTCTAAGTCCTCTATCATCATTTGGTAGGTAGAGTAGTGCTCCAGAAAAATAGAAGACATTGTAGTAAAATTATTAATCCAACAAGAGGGTAAAGAATGGTACCACTTTAGCGCATTCTCGTCTAGACTGGTTGGGAACATTAGACACATCAGTGCATTCCTCATGCTGATAGAGCACCACCACTTGCTTAAAGTGGTGCAGATGGTCAACAAGATCTGACTTCCTTTCATAACATTTAAACTTGGGGGCACAAACTTCTTGGGTATGGGAACAGATAGAATCTCTAGGCATAAGGGGGAGCGAGTTAAAGTTTTCAAGCCCTCTACTCCGCTTGCTCCTAGTTTCCTCATCTCGAGCATCTTCCGTTCCAACATATTTTCTATTGCCCGCTCCTGACTAGTTGAACGGGCACGGTTCTCATCAGTGATCCCTTTACCATTGTCATGTGAAGTGGCCTCAGAGTTTCCATGATGGGCGTTGTTGCTGGCTACTAGTTTCGCTTGATACCGCGCATGTACCCTTTGCTCCTGATTCTGATTTTTTGCTTCGCGCTCCCTCACTACGGTATTCTAGCTGACTTCCACTCTCATTTTCGCGATCTCCTGCTGCAGTGTTGCAATCTGCACTTGCTCGGTTTGCCACATGTTTTGTAGTGCCTCACTGTTACGGCTTTCCATTCCTTGCATCCCATTCAGAATGGATTGAATCATGTGATGTATCTCCCATCGGCTACGCGGGCTATTCTGGGGGGTTGGCAGTGGGATTGGGATCGTTTTCAATTTCCCTAGCAGCGTGTGATCTAGTATGAGGCATTTTCAATTATCTTCTTGAGTAAAAACTCTCGGACTCTCAATGAAAGCATCAAAATGTAAAAGAAAAGTTTCTCACACTAAAAAAGACACAAGAATATTAAAGAGAGAGAGAGAGACTTCTCAAGAAAGAAATACTGAATTACTTTCATTTTTTTATATCATTGATTTACAATTGGCCTCTATTTATAGGCTTTTGATCAGTTACATGATTGAGTTAAACTCCTCCAAATCAGAGGAATCAACATAATATTTCTCCTAGATTAAGTTTATCATTTTAAACTAAATTTACCTATTTCCAACAACTGCTTAAATATGAACCATTGGACGGGGTACGATGGGATCTACGCTCGGAAAAACTTTCCCGCTTGGTCACGGTGGCAATCTACCTCTCCTACTTCTGATTGGTTACATCTGCTCACGTGGATCTTCAGCTGATTTTTTCCTGTACATTTATTTTACTAATTATTGAATAAAAAATAAAATATTATCAAATGAATTAAATAAGAAAGGAGATGAAATACCTAATTTATGTTATATTTTAATACACTTTAAGGGGTAAAAAGAAGAATAAAAAATTTCTCCACCCCTTTTAATATAGTACTAGATGCTAATGACGTATGTTGCACGTGATTTTTATTAATATTAATTATCAATCTTACATTTGACATGTATATCAAAGATGGATTTACATGAAATATAAATACCAAGTAGCTTGAGGAACAATAAATGAAAAGTGATACGTACAATGTATGAGAGTTGCACTCGCAAATATTTTTTTAGTATGTATGAATATAGCTCTTCTAACATAACAAGAACGAATATCATTATGCCATTATTCTATTTATTTCCATGTCGTTCCAATCGTCAACCTCTTTTTTTCTCTCTTTAACAAAAAAAAACAAAACTCTCAATATGTTTTTTCTCATTCTAGATAGTATATATAGAAAGTAGAATGTATGAGCAAAGAAAGGCAAAGTAGTCAAAATTCTAGATAAACTTAACCCTAATATGTTAAAGTTTTGAATTGAAGTGCCCAAAACTGGTGCTAAAATTGGCTCTAAGTTGTTCAATTTAACTAATAATATTGGTGTATATAGCACCCTCTGAAACCATCATAGTCGGCAATAACTATGACCTTCAACATGTCTTCTTTCTTTATAATCATCTGGAGTTGGAGCAACATAAAAAAGAATATCAGAAATTCTCATATACTAATATGTATTTAAATATGCAAAATGATAAGACGATGCATTATTTAAAGGGATAGTCAAAGTCAGTCAATCTTGAACTGGGAGGGCATGTTCGAAATTTAAAATATTTCTTCAAAATAACGAGTTTTTTAAGATATTACAGATTGATAGAAACATTCTGGAACCGAACCACTTTGCAGACCAAATTCACATTAGAAAAATCACCACTCACTTTCATTCACAAGAAGATATCCTTTTTTTTTATATTTTTATATTTTAATCGAACTGTAAAATATATCATTCCATTAAATTTTTTATAAAAAATAATCATATCCCTTCGTTAACGGAAGTTAACACCATTTACAGAAATTAACTAAAATATTAGTTTTAGTTTTTATCTTTTCTTTTAAATCTTTTATTTTTACTGCCCTACTGAACAAATTTCAGACATTGCAGGGGGAAGGGGGAAGCTCTTAGCGACACAGAAGAGAAGGGGGAGGGGGAAGCTGATTTTAGATTTTCCTCTAAATAACTTTCAAGTTTTGGTTTCGATTTTGTTAGAGATGCTTCTGCCGTGCCCGTTTGTGTTTCGGATCGTAATGGCGGTTGTTCTAGAGCCAACATCTTCACAAAGCATGCCAGAGAACATGGTTCTTGGGCTTGGACTTGGAGGCATCCACTCTCCTTGTATAGCAACATTATCATCTATTCCCCCATGAAAAAAACTCAAGTCCTCACCTGAAATCAGCATAAATCCAAGTAAAAAAAACCCCATTGATTTCCATTTTCAGACAAGGTTTTTACGATGTAAAAGGAACAAAATTCAAAAATACCGAAAACGAAGGACATTATTAACTGATAACAAAATTAAACCTCAATTTCATAATTAGATCTTAGAATCTCATAAGATCTAAACATTTGGGGGATTTGAAGCTGACAAAGTAAGTTTCAGAAGAAGCTAGAACAGAGGGGAGGCAACAGATGTAAGAGATTATGGGTAATAATTAAAATTCAAAAATAAAATTAGATACCCAAATTTACAGCTTCTCAATTACTGATGACCCAGATTATGAACGGGATTAAAGGGAAGTGACAGGAAAAGAGGGAGAAAAGATGACCCAGATTATGACCATCCAATGGCCAATTTACAGAATCAGTTTCGTTTGCTGAGCTTCCCCCTCCCCCTTCTCTTCTGTGTCGCTAAGAGCTTCCCCCTCCCTGCAATGTCTGAAATTTTTTTAGTAGGGCAGTAAGAATAAAAGATTCAAAAGAAAAGATAAAAACTAAAACTAATATTTTAATTAACTTCAGTTAAAGGTATGCGTAGAATTTCTGAAACCATGTGTCAAACTTTCCTTACAGGATATATTTTACAGTTTTTGATTAGTATAAGAATATAAAAATATAAAAAAATATAATTTATATTTTGATTAAAATACAGATTATATTTTATATTTTAATCTTTTTTTAATTAATATAATATTATTTTAATATATAATAATGTTATATATGATTTTTTAAGAAGCGCTTACAAATATTTTAAACCATATTTATGTGCACCTAAAATCATTTTAAAAAATAATAGAACGAATATTTTTTATAAAAATATTTTCACATACTAAAATGTATTTCTTCAAATAACATTAATATGATTTTAAATATCATTTTTTAATGATGAAGTGTTTTTAGACAAATGGTCTCAAACGTGAGTTTGAAAAAGAATGAATGTATTGGACAGGAATGGCATTTTCCTCTATACCATTTGATATCCGCATGCATTTGTTAAAAGACAAACTACATGTAGGACATTTTTATTAATTTTTATTTGCATTATTCTACTTCATACTGCATTTGAGTTTTATTCAACCCAAAAAAATTAAAAATTCATTAAAAAAACATATTATACAAATCTTTTAAAGCATTGAATATTAACCTATTTTACTATGTAAAAAGGTTAAAGCATTGAATCCATATTTTACTATGGATTCAAACATGTTTGACAAGTATTGAACACTACTTTTTTTTAAACAAGCATAAAATGCAAAACGAGCTCAGAAACGACCAGATGAGCTGTGGGACGTCATCCCACAAAAAAAAAACGATTAAGGCTGAAACGCCTATACGAGCCCGTCTGTGAGAAGTCACATTGCCAGAACGAAAGACATGCTTGCAAAACGAGCTAAGAAGCTTTTTGCAAGATTCCACGATGACACCAACCTCCGAGAGATCAACTGAATCCGAGCGGAGGGCAGTAATCAGGTTCAATGAATCTGATTCCATTATGCACAACAATTTTCTTCTTCACAGCTAGCTTTAGACCCTCATCATGTAAGGCTAGAGCTTCAATCACCAAGAAGGAAAATGATCCACTAAAATGAAGAGAGAAGGTACCAGGGACGAGTAATCCTGAAAAAGCCCACCAGCTCCACTTCCTGAAGAAGCACTAGTCACACCATCCACATTGAGCTTAACATCATCCTTAAAACGGTTTTAACCACCGTCTAGCCGAAGAAGAGGAGAGTCTAGAGGTCAAAACAGATTAATTAGCCGCGTTATATTCAGCCGAGAATTTATCTACCTAATCAAGAAGATTGAAGAATGAAGTTTGGCGAGAAGCGGCTCTTGTGAAGGTGATGGAGTTTTTGTACAAGTTTGTGGTGGCAATGCAAAGTTGCAAGTGTGATCACATAAATAATTATGTTAAAATCAATTTGAATGAAAGAATGATGGAATATCAAACATTTGAATTTGTACAAAGAAAGAAGAAATCTGTCGATGCTGCCGCAGGTCTAATTCAGTCTAAACCACTTTCAATAGAAGATGAGCCACAGCTGCTTTTGGAATCGGGAGGGGCAGCAATTTCAAATAGTTTGACAGTTGAACTGAGAGAGTCTGGTCGGTCTGCAGCAATTCTTATGCACAGTGCATCACAATTACTAATAACCTCTGTCAATCTTCCTTTAAGCTCCCCAATTTCCACTTGCAGAGCATGAACTGCATGTATGTTCCAAGACAAAGTTGCTAATAATTTTGTAGTTCAAAAGGATAACAGAAGATCAGTATAATTTATGAACAATTAGTCCATTGTCTTGATGCAGAATTTTTCCAACAAGTTCCTTTTCTCTTCTTTCTTTTCTCATTTTATAAAAAATAATGGTTTAAATACCAATTTTGTCCCTAAACTTTGCCCAACATTTAGCTCTGATCTTTTCTTTATTTCATTATGGTCCATTTATTCACTTTAGTCCTTGTTTTTTTTTTCTGATAACCCAGAACCCCGCACCGAACCGACTCTTTGGACCGCCTGGGGGGGCACCAAACTGGGTGAGTCTTTCGGGCGTCCCTACCCCCAGACCCGGACCCAGGAGACATCGAACCTGAGAACTGGAGGAAGCATGTCACCAACCCCCAAATAAGGACTAAAGTCAAAAAGCTTTGTTAGTTCAGAAACCATAATGATAAAAAGAAAATTTAGGGGAATAAAATGAAAACTAGGAAATAGTTCATGGACTAAAATAGTATTTAAGCCAAAACTAGAGATAATAAAATAAAAATGTGTTTATTCTGAAGCCTAGATGCAGTGACAGCAGGTTACCTTCTGATAAGTGTTTCGAAGTTCTCTTCATTGCTGAGACAGAGTAATTATAACGTTGAAGAAGTTTAACGGCCAAAGCATCGACAACTTCAATCTTATCTTCTATCTCTTCCTACAACAAATATCACCAAACTAATTGCACAAATGTCTTTCTGAGTTCTTCAGACATACAAACAACAATAAAGGAAGCAATAGCGAAAACAAAAACAAGCTGAGTTCCACTAGCACCGGCTAATACTGCCTTAATGCAAAAGATTTTTAGTGCTACGTTAGGAGCTGGTTCATGATGAGAACATGAGATGAGAATGCTAAGGAAAGCCACAAGAATCTTTCAAGTTCAATCTTTTTACATAAATGCTTCAGCATCAAAGAAATTAGATAACGACCAACATCATATTTAATCAGTGTATATAAATATTCATATCATTCCTAAATGATCAAATGAAAGCATAATTTAAAGACATCCAAAAGGCATACATAAATTCTTAACGTGCCTCCCAATTACCAGCTGTACAACCAGATTAATAATTTTCAGTGTTTGTTCTAAAAGCTATAGAGAAGATCACAAGTAAGACTTTACTGATGTCAAGTCACCTACCTCCACACTAATCCACAAAAGCAATATTCATTACACACTAAAATACTCAATCATTAACCCAAGTCCTCATTGCAACCAATAACTAAACTCAACCATGACTGATCATCATTGAACACTCTTCATCGGTGCAGCGGCACCTTAATCCCAAACATTTTCAATCTCGATCTTCAATTTTCAATCAAGCCAAATCATGCACACTCCAAGTTTTCCCTATCTAGATCCATAAACTCTCATACATTAAGGATCAAACCATCAGCTCCGACATCACTTGTTGTCGAAAACATCATAAACCAATAAAAAGCATGGTTCGGCCAATTCACCAGCCTCCACAACTAATCCATAATATCAATATTCATTATAGACTTTCTATTACAACTAAATATCTAACCCAACCCCATCACACCTAATAACTAACTAAAATCAAACCTAGACAATACCTCATGTTGATCACCACGCAGGGTTGATGCCAACACCACATTTGACAACGATAACTAGTTTAGACAAGCCAACAATCATCGATCGGGCTAGAACTAACCTACTGGATAAGAAACAATCTTTAGCATGAGCAAAGTCTTCTGAAAGCCTCTCACATCATGGATATCTCCTCCAGGGATAGTCTCTTCTCTTCCTCGGAATTCACTCCTTATCTCTTAGGGCAAAGCCTCATTGCCGTTAGATAATCCTTAAGATGAAAATAGTTTACCACCTTCTCTTCTTGAGACAGAGGCACTGAACCCTTTACAGATACCTCATATTTACGAGCTCTCCAAAACCTACTTCCTTTACTACTAGAAATAGGAAAACACTTTCCCAAAACAAATTCTTCTCATATTAGGAAATCTAAGCCAAACGCAACTTTTTAGGAACCTAATACAATCATAATTTAAGACACCAAAATCTAACACAAATGCTTCATTTTACAATTAGGGAGGGGAGGCTCATGTTAAAGTCTAGTGGATGTTGATACTTTTAATCCGAAAAAAGGACTCCAACTCCCCAAATCGATTACATAGAATAGTTAAGAAATTGCAAATGATAGAGCAGCAAAGGGAGTTTCATATGGATCAGAAATTAGTTGTAAAAGGTCTTAACTAATTTTTAATGGGTAAGCTGAGAGGATTACTGATTTAAAGAAAAGGAAACGAATAAAGAAAAGCATTTAAGTCTCCTTGAATTAAGATGGGATTGAGCCTTTGTCCAAATTTAAATCTCTGTTTGTAGGATAACATGTATATTCGAGTTAATAAGAATTTACAGCCTTCTAAAAACTACGCCAGATCCTAGTCCATACCTTTGTAATAAGGACTGAATTCAACATTAAATGGACAACTCAAAACTATAGTATTTTAGAAGATAAACCTGTTTTTTGCTAATCTTAAGGGCCTTCTTTTCCTGCCAGTCCTGGTACATGGAGAACAGCTCCAATATAGCCTTTGGATTCACAGTTACTGTTTTGACCACACAAATTGAGAAATTTAATAATAAGCATCTCAAACAAATTGTTGGATTCATTACAATAGCGGCATGGGACAATAGAACTTAACAAAATGATTCTCATAATATGAGATTATATTTGTGAAATGATGTTGCAAATTGTTGTATACATTACAATTTGACAAGGCGGCATGGAACTGTAGGACTTAATCAAAATAACAAAATGATTTTCTTAAAAAGAATGACTGAAAAGTTAACACCATGCCCAATTGTAATATTTGAAGTAGAATAGAATTTATTGAGTTCATTATTTGTCATGCATTAAAGTACTTAATAAATAATTCCAGGAGAGGATAACATAATTGACTAATTCGTTACTTTCATAGTTAGAATTGAAATGGAATGTAATGCGCATCATGGAAAGAACAGCTTTTCTTTCTTGGTAAAAAAAATCCAAGCACACTTGCCATCATGTGAGCAAGAATGAAAATATCTTCATAACAGCCAAAACATCGAGATACTAGATATACTCATATACACAAATGTAAATAAAAATGTCGACGAAATGAGAAAATGGAAACCTACAAACTTTTGTCTCAAAGTCTAAATATTTTAAGAAATACAAGAACAATATAATGGCTAGATATCAAATATTAGTGTAAAGTCAATATAATCAACTAAAACAGGTGTGCACTCAATTACATCTAATGATAAATTCTTTTAAGTTATATAACATTGATTAATACAAGTACTGGCCAAATTTGAAAAGAAGCACATATTCTTTTTTTTTTTGACAAAGGTTTTGTCGTTGCCTTCATTGCTTCACACAACATTATTGACATGTACGACATTCTTGGAGATATATCGATAAATACCAACAATTTCGTCTGAATCTAAAAATGACATTCACGTTATCAATAAATTTTCGATATTAATTTAACACATGAGAAGAATTAGGGGTCCTCTCAACTTGAGGGCGAAATGATGGATAAAATTCCCATTCGTGGTCGCAAACTATTTAGTTGTTTATTTGATAACCAGGGCCTACCCACCTAGGCATTGGCACCAAACCCTGGAGGCCCCGACCGCATGCACACTCGCCGGAACCGAGTAATCCAAGGATTCCCAGCGGCAGGATTTGCAACCAATTGGACCATACACTACCAAGAAACGCCCTTGCCGCTGGGCCGCATCCTAGTGGCCCTTGGTTGCAGATTGTTGTCAGTAAATACTCAAGTGTATTTCAGTAAGAACAAGATTTAGCTTTTGTTTAAAACGAAGATAACAAATCCGATGTTGATTAATTTGTTTTTGGTCATACAGCTCATTGGTACTCTTGGTTAAACATGATTATACTTTTGGGACATAATATAGGTTGCTTCTTTTCTCCCAGATTGAATTTTTTTCAAAACTGTAGGTATTATGAAGCAGATTTAAGCAACATCTCTGCATTCCATGCTAACTGCACAAAGTAAAATCGAACTCCAAGATTACACCAAAACAAAAGAAGCCCTACCTGGAGCCGACGAAGATGAAGGCTTCCTTACTAAGATGTCAGACAAGCTACCCTCAGTAGGAGGTGAGTTTAAAATTGGCGTCGTCTACAATAAGCAACGGAAGTAAAAAAGTTTATCCATTCATACCCCAAAAGATAGATCACACCCCATAGAAAAAAGAACGTTGAATAGGTTAAAGACTTGGTAAAAATGACTGACAATTTTGAGGGATTTGAGCCTCTCTAAGATAGGATCAGCAGCTTCTGATCGCTCGGAGACGGTAGTGATCTCATCAGCCGGCCTCTTCAGGATAAAAAATAATAATGATTCGAAACAAATATCAAAACACAGATATAAACGATTAGGGAAAAAGAAGAATAGAAAACAGAGATAGATGAAAGTACATGTGAGCTTGGAAGCGTAGATTCCGAGGCACCCATGGTTCCTTCGCATGAGCTTGGAAGTGAAAGGAAGTTATTCTTCAGTATCGGAGTTGATTAACGGTAGGACTACGGTACGGGGTGCCGGTAGCAAGAGTACTCTGCTATCTGTCGTTCAATCATGGGTTAGAAAAAGTAGCCTCTATGAAAGACCAAAACCAGCCACGGATTTAAAAAGTTAGTTGGATAAATATATAATTTCTACTGTTTGTTAAGATTTTTATATCATTTTTTCGAAACTTAGAAATTTATATTTCTGATCCATTAAATCAAACGAATTTCACTGTTCACATATTGTCCAATGCAGTTACTCATTAAGTAAGAAAAGATAGTTACTTGTTTCTTCGTATCTCTTCTATTTCTCTTTCTTCTCTTTACGCTTATTTGCTCTTTTCTTTCTCTTCGTCATTCTCATTTGTGCTCTCTCTTCTCACGTATCTTCTGCGTCTTCTTCAGTAAGACAGTCCCTACAAGCCATCTTCTCCTTCTTCTTCTTCTCCTTCTCTTTCTTCTTCTCTTTCTTCTTCTTCTTCTTCTTCTATTTTCAGAGCACTCCGGCACAATAGTCAGGCACGACATCCACCTACGGACATACTCAGGTACCCATTACTTTTTTTTACGCAGAAAAGGACTTAGAGAGTCAATTTGAAACTCATGTACCCATTATTCTTCTTACTGGACTTTCTCTAGGGTTTAGGTTGTCCCTGTTGATGATTATAACATTCTGCATGCCTGGATTGGTTGATATTTTTTATAAATGAATGTGATAACCATTTGAATATGTTGGCTACTTGAAGGGTCCAAGTAGCTGTTGAGGACTACTTGAACCCTTCAATTAGTCAATTTGAAAATAGTATCTCACTACTTGAACCCTTCAAGTAGTTAATTTGAAAATAGTATCTCACTACTTAAACCATTCAAGTAGTCAATTTGAAAACAGTATCTGACTACTTGAAAACTTCAAGTAGTCCTTTTGATTCTGTAAGTGAAAATAAGTGACTACTTGAAGGATTCAAGTAGTGTATATGACCACTAGGACCTTTTAAATAGTGATTTAACTCTGAAAGTAAAAATAAGTCACTACTTGAAGGGTTCAAGTAGTGTATCTTACTACTTGAACCCTTCAAGTAGTGGTTTTGAATCTAGAAGTCAAAATAAATCATTATTTGAAGAGTTCAAGTAGTGTATCTAAATACTTGAACTTTTCAAGTAGTGATTTTGAATCTAGAAGTAAAAATAAATCATTATTTAAAGGGTTCAAGTAATTTTATCTAACTACTTGAACCCTTCAAGTAGCCATTGGTTCACTATTTAAAGGGTTCAAGTAGTTTTATATAACTACTCTACGCTTCAGTAAGCAACCAAGTTCTTTATGTGTATAAATAAATGATGATACTTACTGTATATCTACATCCTTCAACAAATATGGCTCCAAATATTCAGCTAACTCTAGTCTTCATTGATGATGAAATTATCCATAGAAAAGTGAACTGCCTCTCCAACCTAAATGCTATTACAAAACTGAATGAAAAGTTCATTGAATCTCAGAAGATTCTGTTTAGGAAGACATGTTTCGGTCATTTGTTGGACATACAAAGTATCCAGTTCTCTGGAACCATATGTCATCACATGCTTCTCAGAGAAACTACGCCAGAGGATTTTACTAATAAATATGAGATGTATTTTCTCATAGCTAGAAAAGCAATAAGGTTCTCTAAGAGAGAATTTGCTTTTATAGCTGGTCTTCACTGTGGCACTCCTCCTGACCTTGCGACATATGACAAGACTGCCCCTAACAGGATTAGGGACCAATACTTCAACCGTGATGACAACATCAACAACAAAGTGGTTGGAGGAAGTTTTTATTGACAGCGAAGGTGTTGAGGATGGTGATGTTGTGAAGTTGGGGTTACTTTATTTGCTAGAGCATGTTTTACTTGGGAATGAGAGAAGGAACAAGATTGATAACAGATGGGTGATGCTAGTTTATAATCTGGATGATTTCAATAGCTATCCGTGGAGGGAGATTTACTTTAGGAGGACCATACGGGCTTTGAAGAATGCTCTTCTCAAAGAAGTTAATGATGAGGAAGATGGTGGAAGTTTGAAAAAGAAAAAGAAGAAAGTTGGGAAAAAATTACTAAGTATACATATGCATTGTGGGTTTCCCATATACTAATCAGGTATCTTCATTTCCCTCTTTTTTATGCTTCCAGAATTAATGGAGAATAATTATTATTGATTTATACAGGTTTGGGCATATGAGGTCATCCCCACAATTGGAAACCTGTATGCGAAAAAAGTTGCTAATCATTTTCCAAGATTACCTAACTAGACGACTAACATCATTGTATCGCATGAACAAGTGCATAAGGATATTTTCGCTTGTAAATTGGTAAGAACACTTAATTTTATTGTTTTATCATTTTTGTAGTGGCAAGTCAAGTAATTTTATATATGACTACTTGAACCCTTCAAGTAGTGAATTTAACTTTGAAAGTCAAAACATGTAACCACTTGAATGGTTCAAGTAGTTGTATCTGACTATTTGAACCCTTCAAATAGTGATTTGTTCAATACTTGAAGAGTTCAAGTGTTTTTTAAATAAATCATGAAACTTACTTTATATCTGCATCTTTCAACATATAATGACATGTTTTTTTTGTTAATTTGTAGTTGCAGGTTCTTTCGACTTTGAACCCAACTGACCAAGAAGAGCAACAACCATTCTTGAAGAATTTTTCAGATGTTCATAAAGGTAAGGATGTTGCTAAGGAAGAGGTGGACTTGCCGAGTCATTTGCTTGAAAGTTGAACTATGGCTGAAGAAGTTCCACTGTTAGAGTATACTACTTTTATGGCTATTGTTGATAGTGGGGAGGATGATGTCCATGCTTTCATTCATGAGACAAAACAAAGCTGGTCATCATGGCTTATGATATTAAGGAATTTAAGGGTGACTCAACAATGCTGAAAAAAGAAGCTGCTGATATTAAGCAAGAATTAAGAAGCATTGTAGGTCAACTATAAGTCCTTATTGATCAACAAGTGAGGTTCCTAATTAGGCAAGATTTTTATGTATATTCTCTTGACCAAGCTGTTAAGGATGGTCATAACAATTTTGACAAGGAGGATGTTGGACATGAAGAAAAGTTGGATGGTAATGAGGGGGAAAATTGGATGGTACTAAGGGGGGAATGAAATTCATGGTTCTTTATTGAAAAAGTCTCAATTTGGAAAGTTGGATGATATTGATGATAACGCATCCAACATCATTTTTCAAAATGTTCAACAATACAATATTGAATTATTAGAAGAGACAACCAATGAAGAGGAACAACACACTACTGAGAAAGAGCCAAAACTACCTACTGAGAAGGTTGGGACAGAGGTGGTACCTTCTCAAGGGGTTGACTCAGAAGTGGACAAGTCTCCTTCAGAATCTGACGTTGTAGAGGTGCTTGGGGAGTTAGGAAAAAGAAAGCAATTTCCTTCTCATTATGTCAACTTTCATTTGACAGATCTGACAAGGAAACAACGTCGGCTAGAACAACTTAAGAAAGATGCCCCCTCACTACCATTCAAACATTTTGATGAACTGATGGAAGAAGATGAGAACAAATTTGACCAGTGGTATGGCTTTGTTGATGACAGGTAATTTCCTGAAATAATGTACATATATGTTTTGTTTTGTTTAAAATAATGTTAGATGATTGTACATATATGTTTTGTTTTGTAGCACTACCATCCAACTTAGTATTTCAACTGTTTGTAAGAAGTTCTTCTGTAAGCTCTTGGATCTAGTTGAATGGTTAGAATCAGATGTTCGTATTTAATTAGTTTATAATTCAACCAATTAAATTTTTATGTTCTACAATAGTGTTGTATGACTACTTGAAGGTTTCAAGCAGTGTCTTTTGACAATTTGAAGGGTTCAAGTAGTCTTTTTTAACTACTTGAACCCTTCAAGTAGATATTTTTTAGTTCTGTATTAAGTTATCCAGTGAGCATGAGACTATTTGAAAGGTTCAAGTAGTTTTTTTTGACTACTTGAACGCTTCAAGTAGATATTTTTTAGTCATGCATTAAGTTATCCGGTAAGCATGAGATTACTTGAAGGGTTCAAGTAGTCTTTTTTGAATACTTAAACACTTCAAGTATATATTTTTTAGTCATGCAATAAGTTATCTAGTGAGCATGAGACAACTTAAAGGGTTCAAGTAGTCTTTTTGACAACTTAAACCTTTCAAGTAGTTATAAAAGCTACTTGAACCCTTCAAGTAGTATCATGTTCTCTGTTGTGCAACGAATAATAAATTTTTTTCCTTATGTTGTTGGCAGCATATTGATGAGCACTCGCTCAAAATTCGGAGGGATCTTCACGACTTCCACCCACATTTACGAATAAATATTTATGACGTTATTTTTCAGGTAAGCTTTTAGGTATTTTTCAAAGTACAAATTTATTGTGAACTTAGTATGCTATAGTGATTAGTTTATTGACCTCAAATTTAGGCTAACATGTCTGGTAGATGAAAATTATTTGATGATAATCCTTCCGGATTTTTATTAGAAGCAAATGACCTTTTACGAGCTTATATAGTCGGGCCGAGACCACATTTTGGAAGAGATTGGGATTCTTGTGATAGATTATGTACTCTTACACATTTTTCTAATTATGTCCTTTAGAAGTTATTTTATGCAAATTTTATTGTATAGGTTTTGTTTGTTATGAACGTGAACAAATCTCACTGGATAACCGTGGCGTTGGACTTCATTGAACAAGCTATCAAAGTCTATAATTCAATGAGCGTGAACAAGCTAATGCAACCCTTCACCCACATACTCCCTCGTGTACTAAAACTTATGAACTTTTATGAAAATATAAAGGAAGTTCATAAAGTACTTGACGAGTGATAAAATACAAATAACTACTTAGGTGGATAAAAATAGATACAATATCTATACAAAATTCATACAATATACATAAAAATATATTGATAAATACATGCAAATTTTAACAGTATAGATACACGTTTATATGTCTGGTTGTGACTCATCACGCATGTAAAAGGGGATAGTATGTTTGCATATATGTCTATTGTATCCTCATAAATCACATCAACTACATTTATTTAGTTGTACATCCTCACCTCTAGAAAGTATTCTATTTACCCAGAGCCTCCCATTAGACCGCCTCATCATTGGGGGCAAGACAATTTTTTCTCTCACCTCGTCACTGATAGTCCAGTCTGTAGAATCTCCGAGGGGGCAAATTGTTTCTGCCTAAGCTACCATTAGTGCCTCAGCCTTATAATACTTTGAGCATAAGTTGTAAGCAGATATGTTGCGTTGTCGACAACAAGCTAACGAATGTGCACAAGGGTATTGGTCTAAATTAAATTCACTACAAGTGCATGATTTTTATGCAAGTTCGCAATTGTTCTCTATCCCCAGTACTTACATGAAACTTATGAATATCTGAGGCAGACATTGAAAGTATGCGAGAAGCATCATGATTCCTTTTAAGCTCCTTCTCATACCATTTGGTCATTTGTGTGTGCTTCTCACAAGCAGCAGTCCGACGTTGATAGTACCACTGTTGCATCAAATCAAGCAGATGTTCTATTAAACTTGTTATTGGGAGGTCTCTAGCATCCTTTAGTATGATATTCATGAATTCGGCGATGTTGGTAGTCATTATGTATAGCGTCTACTACCACAATGAAAACAAGCCCATCTATCAAATCCGGTTGCCTCAAAATAGTTTCCAGTACCTAGATGAACTTGGTTGATGATAGCCATGTATGCCTCAAGTTGTGATACACGATAGGCCTCGGCTGCTTTGAAAAATAAAGGATTGACATTTCTAGTTTTGAATGTTGATTTTATATTCATTCCCATATGGTAGATGCAAGCTCCATGAAATGATTATGGGAAGACAGTCGGTATACCTTTTGTTATACTTTCATTATTGTCCAACACAAATACCAAGTCATCCAAGTCTCCAATAACCACGTGTATCTTATTAAAGAACCATTCCCACGATGCGTCATTCTCAGAGTCAACAATCCCAAAGGCAAGTGGATATACTTGGTTATGCCCACCTTTAGAAGTTGCAATCAACATTGTTCCCCTATACTGTACTTTTAGTGGTGTTCCATCGACAACAATTACGGGACGTATACAATTAAGAAATCCATGAATCGAGGCTCCAATCAACATGAAGAAGTATTTGAGTAACAGTACCTGGATTCTTCAACTCTAGCATATGAGAGTAGGATGGGAGCCTCGCATATGAACTTTCAGGTGAACCTCGAACTAGAGCCAATACAACTTCCCTACCCCTCCAAGCTTTGTCATAACTTATACTGATGCCATAATCCTTACGAACATCTTCGATGATATCTTTCGACCTATAAACCAGTCTAACACTACTGTATTTGACTACATGCAATGACCGATCAATAAGTTTGTTGCTTGATGATGATCGTGTTGTAAGATGTCAAAATAGCACGTATGGTTATTTATGAACTTTGTTATTTTAAAGTACTCTAAAAATTGCACATTAATAGCTCGTAACCTCCATGATCATATTTTCTCAGCACAAACAATCACCAACAATGTCTGCATGGATTTGAAGACTTTAAACTCAAAGTTTTGACGGATTGTCAAGAGTCCAACAATTATTTTGAGCTCATTTTTGTATTGGTAGAGTTCTTATGAACATATCATAGACACTTACATGCTCGTAATCCTCTATTATGATAATCTCGGAGCATTATAAGATGGTCACGACAAAGATGCAATGTTACTTGGCATTGATAAAAGATGTGTATTAGCCTCTAGTATTCTATTCAAATCCGGTAAGGTAGAGGGATCATCCCGAATTGCTTCTTCATATAGCCCAAAATCAAGATCATCATCAACACCAATATCAAGCCCACCGTCACTATCAGGATGTTCAAGTTCATCATCATTAACATCTTATTGGCGATCATCATTATCATATCTCTCACAATAATACTCCTCTGAATGGAAATTGTCATTATCATTGTTCTCATCACTATCAACCATTGTTTCACCCATAAAACATGGAATGTGACCATAACGTTGAAAGGGAGGTGTTTCACGAACCCGGCTTGTTTCACCCATAAAGCATGGAATGTAACTATAACGATCTTATTGTGAGAGAGCTGTTTCAAGAACCCGACTTTGACTTGGACATGTAAAATTATCAACAATTGTCCTAGGTTTAGGTTTGGGAGTGACATATAAAAGAGTACGAAATGCTTCAGAACTATTCTCGGTAATGAAAAATCTCACGTGGCGATCATTTAAAAGGAGGACATATGAGTCTTGTATAAAAACTTCATTGAAATATTGTACTTTATTGGATCAATATTTATTTCATTGTATTTAATACTGGATAACTCTTGGTAAGTACAACTTGATGGTATGTCTAACGCTGAGCTTACCATACCATTAAAAATGAATGACTATTGTTTCTCTCCCATTCACCACCGTATACTACCAATATCCGAATTTCAGGCATATCTGTTTAAGACAAAAAATTTATAAAAACTTTCACCTATAAAGTTTATTTAATTTTGTAGTAGCTATTTTTTATGAATAATAATTATATTTATTCTCATTCAAGAACCAGAGACCATTTTACTACTTGAAGGGTTCAAAAAGAGGAGGAAGATAAAGAAAAGGCAGCAAAAGAAGAAGATAAAGAAGAAGCGGCAGAAGAAGAAGAAGAAGAGACGAAGAAGAAGAAGTACGTTTTTGTTGAAGAAGATGAGAGAAAAAGGTTGAAATGAGAGCTAAGAGTGAGGGAGTGGGTATATGTCAACCATGGTTAATTTGATCTTTGCATGGAGAAGGAAAAGGAAATGATGAGAAAAGATAGAGTTACAATTGCTTTATGTTGATAGTGGTGGGTCAGAGATATAAAATTCTGAGTTTTAGGAAAGGGGTATAAAAATCCTAACTAAAAATGGAAAAGGTATATTTATCCAAATAACCTTTTTAAGAAGCAGAATTCTAGCACGCTTCTCTTCAAAAGACCAAAACTTAGTCATTAGATTTCTTTCAATGTTACCTTTACAATGGTACTACTTGGGGCCTAATCTGACCTTGTTAATGACAAGGCCGGTTTTTTCAAGTATGATCTATCATCATAACATGACTCCATGAACGTTTCAAGTAGTCATGTTTGACTAGCAGAGGCATTCAATAAGTCATGACATTCAATGACTAAGTTCTTACACCAACACTACAAATTCTACAGATTCGATGTATAACATGACTCGAACTCACAACCGTATAGTATAGATATGACCAGTGTTGTTAGAATCATACGATTCATTAGTTGAATCGTATGATTCGTATCAAATTGTAACCTCTCTAATACAAATCTAAATTTGTATCGTATTTCTAGATAGCTGGTTTTGAATCATTCTATGTACCTCTCATGTATCGATAAATGAATATTTTAACCATTGGATCACCTAAGTGGGTCTCACGATGAGTGATCAAATGGTCAATAAATCCTCCGTACGGGTAGATAACCGGGAAGTTACCAAAGAAGTTTACGTTTTGGAGTGTTTAAATTCGTTAGGTAATCATAATATGAATTATTTTTTACAATAAATATATATTATATGATATTATATTATGTTATATTAAAGTATATTATATTATACCTTACGTTTGATTATATTTTATGATTCACAATACGTTTTGATACACGATACATTTATTTTGAAAAATAATTTTCGTTTGGATTCACGATTTAACAATATTGGATATGACTCACATGAGAATGTAACCATTATGTTCATCATGTTGTCATATGCAGTTTTCAAGGTCTAGAAATGCTAGTTTTCCAAAAAGGCTTTCAGGGGATTACTATATGCATATCAGTTTTAACGTTTAAGAGCACAAAGAAAAAGAAAAGGAAACCCAAAATGGAAGCAATGGGTCATGGGTGTTCAAGTGTTCTTTTTTAGTGAAAGGGAATGAATAAGGCTTCTATTGCCTTTGCTTGCTGATTCTATAGGTTGCTTAATAGTAGTCCACCAAATATATTCGTTTCCTCCAGCAGCATCTCTTATTCAAAATTTATATAAAAAAAAGAAAAGACTAATAAAGAAAACTCACTCATGTTCCTAATACTGATCAACTTTGTGATGTTATAGTTGGGGGTTTGGATCACCTTTTCACGATCTTGTGAAGGAAAATGGAGTCTGAATTGAACAGCTCGTTGGAGCATACACCGACATGGATTGTTGCTCTTGTTTGTTTCATCATTGTTTTCCTTTCTCTATTTGCAGAGCGTGGCCTTCATCGCCTTGGAAAGGTACTTATTTAAACTTGTTTCAATAATCTAGCTACTTATTCATAAATTTCTTCAGGAACGAGAGTTATTAGCTCAGTTGGTCACAGTGACATCATGCACATCTATAATCCGGTTCTCACAAATTATGATACGTACACTCATTATCTTTGTATTTTTTTATTCTTTTGGAAAATTCAAGTATTTGCAGCGTCGGAAACAAGATGCATTGTTCGAAGCCTTACAAAAACTGAAAGAAGGTTACGTCTCTCTCTTTTCTCTAACTGATGTGCTTTAGTTTAATTGAAAGTCTAAATGTAATGTTTAATTGAAACTGAATTCAAGATTGTTTTTCATGATGACTCTGGTGGACAGAATTGATGCTTTTAGGGTTCATTTCTTTGCTATTGACGGCCTTCCAAGGTTTTATAAGTCGGATATGTATCCCATCTCATTTCGGAAATTACATGCTTCCATGCAAGAGAGAGTCTGCAGTTTCCACTAGTATTCATCATCATGAGCTGCTATATTACAACACTTATAATTCAGCTACTAATAATATTAATGGACGACACTTGTTATCTGTTGAGGCTGATTCAGGACATTGCGGTGGGGTATGTGTTCAATATCTATTTTCTATACTTAAACGTGATCTTAAATTCATTTTCATCCTTTGTTATAATTATATAATTCAAATTAAATACTTTTAAAATATCAGAATTGTTAACTCATATGATCACGGTAATTCTTCTTCTAAGCTTGAAGTTTTTTCATAATATATAATACAGGGGAAAATTCCATTGTTATCATTGGAAGCGTTACATCAGCTGCATATTTTTGTCTTTGTATTGGCACTTGTGCACGTCATTTTCTGCGTTACTACTATGGTTCTTGGAGGGGCAAGGGTAAATCTTTAATTATGCCTCTTAATTTTTTTGTCATTTTTTTCCCTTTTTACAATTAAAATACCTAAAAGAGCCTCACTTTTAAATTATTTTGTGTATTTAAATAAATACTTGAAGTAGAGACGAGAGGGATAATAATATCTTTTCACAAGTAACACGGACCAAAATAGTGAGTTCGAAATTTTTTATTCAACTTTAAGAAGCACTATTTTAGGGCTTTTTTCCCCAAGAAATTATAGATAATGATTTTTCTTACTTGTTTTAGCAAAATCACCCAAAAAAAACTGTTGTGAAAATGCTCTGTTACTCTTTTTTTCTTATAAGATTCACAAAGAATAGAATGCGCTATATATTATTTTTGAAGTTTGGGTGAATGTGCATATCTCTAACTACCATTATAATACAAAAGAGGTAGATTTAAAAACCAATAATTAAGATATATTCTTTTTGTTTGACCATTTGAAGATACGACAGTGGAAGCATTGGGAGGATTCAACTAGGCATGAAATTGAACTTTCGCTATCGAAAACAAAAGGTCATTAAGATAAACCCTTAAATTGAAGTTCTTTTTTTGGAGTTAAAACTAGAAATGGTTTTGCAATGTAATGAATTGATGAGTGAGTGATCAGTTGAATCCTATGACTTATTTGTAGTGAGTGTTTGTGTGCAGAAGATCCTAATACGGCTTCAAAAATTCATGCATCCCAGCATCATGAGTTCGTCCGAGAACATTCACAAGGATATTGGAGCAAGGCTGCTATTGTCAGTTGGATGGTATGTTCTCACCATATATAGTCTCCTCTGCATGAATATGATGTATGCATGGATGCACATTTTCTTTTTTTGTTTATTTATGATGAAAATTATCATTTAAGTATTTATTGATTTCTTTGTTATGGAGATTTCAATTGTTTCGATAAGTGTTAAAAACAGTACTACATTCAAGAAGACCTGTCATAAAAAATTTCAACATTTTCTAGTCTTTAGCATGGGTTGGACACGCTATATCACATGTCATTTCTATCAAGTAGTGTCAAGAGAACACTGCGTACATTGATTTGGGGAAGTGTCCATGGTTTAAAGTTTTTAACCCTTGAAGCCACCTCATGAATATGACTATTACCTGATGTAATTTTTATCATCTCTAACATTATTATTAACTGAGATGATGGGGAAAGAAGAATGACCAACTACTTGTTTTGTCTTTTTTCTTTCTCAAACTCTACATTTTTAAAATTGGAGAAATAAACCCGTTTGGTTCGTGATTTGAATATGTTTTCTAAACCACTGAAACAATAAAATCAAATATCAAAACATGGTTGAAGGTAGAATTTAATAAGTGTTTTAGTGTAAAGTTTTTTAAGTGTTTGAAGTTAGCATTAATAGGTTAGACATGTTATATCACATGTCATTATATATCTGGATCGATGTCATTATGTATATGGATTGTGTTAAACATGTTAGACACATATTTTAAAGTGTTTGGCTCCTCTCAAAAAGTTTCTGAAGAACACACACGCACACATATATATATTGACTTGGGATAAGTGTATCTGCTTCATAGCTTTAAACGCTTGAAGTTATGCATCCATGAATATGATTATTCTTTGTTGTATTTTTTATGATGTCTAAGATAATTAACTCTGATGGAGAAAACAGAATGATCAATTGTTCTTTTTATCTTTTTATTCTTCTCAAACCCTACATATTTAAAATTGAAGAAATAGACACGTGAGAACCGTGATTTGAATGTGTTTTTTTAAAATAGTTTTAAACAAGATAAACAATGTTGTTTTCTAAAAAGCTGTAAATATATTAAAAAAAAAACATGTTTGCTTATAGTATTGTATAAGTGTTTTAGTGTAAATATTTTTGAAATTATTTAAAACAGTTTTCAAAATCAGTTAAGACTGAAATATACGCGTGATAAACTTGTCAATCAAACATTATTCAAAGTGAGTGTGTTTTTAAAGCATTTCTATCAAAGTGGATGATTAGCAAGATGAAAAACCTCTAAAAATAAGATGGCTTACTTGCTTTCATTGCGATAACTCTCTTGGATCAATGATTTTTGGGTAGAGATCATTCTTCAAGCAGTTCTACGGCTCTATTACAAAGTCAGATTACATTGCACTCCGACAGGGCTTCATCAAGGTAATATATATATATACATTTGCTAGTTCTCTTTGCATCACCATATCGTTTCTACTTATCATTCTTTCACCTCAATACAGGAACATTGCCCTTCCAATCCTAAATTCGATTTTCACAAGTACATGACCAGAACCCTTGAAGTTGATTTCAAGAAAATAGTGGGCATCAGGTGAAACTATTATTATCTTGATTATTTAATCAAATTCCCCCCAAACAAAAGCTTATCATTTTGATCCTTGTGATGTATAAAACTATCTATTGTTATTACATGGCAGCTGGCACCTGTGGCTGTTCGTTGTTCTTTTTTTGCTGCTTAATTTGGAAGGTAAATTACCTTGAATTAAATCTTATCTGTGCCCATTTCCATAAGCTTGAATTTAAAAAGGGATGTTTTAAAAATAATGCTTCTTAAATTGTGCAGGATGGCACACTTACTTTTGGCTATCATTCTTACCAGTAATTGTAAGTAGCTGGCTTTTAGTTTTATTCCCAGAAGAGTTGAGGAAGAATGGTTAGACTAACGGGTTATATTATTAAGTGACAGCTTCTACTGCTTGTGGGTGCCAAATTAGAACATATAATCACACGTTTGGCTCAGGAGTCGGATAGAAAGGTGGTAGGGGATAACAATGTAACACAAAACTCTGGAGGGAGGAAGATGAAAGATCACGAATCACCTAGAGTGAAGCCTTCGGACGACTACTTTTGGTTTGGTCGTCCTGCTCTTGTTCTTTACTTGATTCACTTCATTCTGTTTCAGAACTCTTTCGAGATTGCATTCTTCTTTTGGATCTGGGTAATTTTTAAAAAAAATACATTGAGTTTTTTTAATAATTCTAGACTAGAGAGAACGTATTTGGTACATCTGGAGTACTGAATATATTCAGACTCTTCCA
This sequence comes from Datisca glomerata, assembly GCA_003255025.1. Lineage (NCBI taxonomy): Eukaryota > Viridiplantae > Streptophyta > Magnoliopsida > Cucurbitales > Datiscaceae > Datisca > Datisca glomerata. Next base: position 1,126,736 of record QANY01003688.1, read on the forward strand.
TACCATCGATTGAAGGTTTGTGTGTTAAAATATTTTAATGAGTGTGAAAACACTAACCTATAAATGTATCACTATATCACTTAAAATTTGATCAATTATTTAATCAGTCTAAAATCTCACATTTTCTCAGCTGACTCGCCTGCGTTTCACATATTAATCTTCTTTGGCAGAGCACTTACGGTTTTAAGTCATGCATCATGGAAAAACTTGGCTACATCATCACCAGACTTCTTATGGGGTAATTACTCATGGAATTTGGACAATATAATGTTGATAGTTGTCACAGGATGTACAAATTAGTTGATTATCATTTATCATTTACATATATAAAAGAGAAAAGAACGGTTAATTCTCATTAAATTTCTGATTTGTGCAAAATATGCAGTGTAATTGTCCAAGTGCTTTGCAGTTACAGCACCTTGCCATTATATGCTATCGTGACCCAGGTAACATGTGCTTCCCCATCTCTACTCTGTCTTGATTCTTATATTTATTACGTAGTGGTATGTGATAAATTTATTCCTTCTTTGTTAAAATCACTGACTGTTCTCCTGGATGAAGATGGGTAGCATGTTCAAGAAAGGGATGTTCCAAGAAATGGTGGAATCAACTCTAGTATCGTGGGTTGAAAGTACAAGGACCAAGAAAGGGAACGACCAATCTGATGCTAAGGGCATGCTGATGATGCATAAAATGGACAAAGAATCTTACAAGAGTTTTCAAATTGCACAATCAACTGCGGGTGCTTATGACACTGAAGAAACTAAAATAACAATATCTGATTCGTCTTCCGGAGCTGAAATACACTAGGTGTCATCTAAACTTTTTTTTATCAGTAACAAGGGCAAAATTTGTACTAGCAAAAATGTAACAATGCCTAATGCACTTTGACCAGACCTAAGTACTTAATAAATCAAAATAGTAAAACTCGCATGACTTGCGTCAGTCCTATGATAATGATAGTAGATAAACGTAAGACTCACACCACTTAGCCTAGCAATCCAATAGCTGGTAGTTCTAGCTCAGTCCAAACCCACTTTAGCTCAACCCTCTTGGGACCGGATAAGCAATTGGTCCAGTGATCAAACCTACAAATCTGCAAAAAAAAAAAAAAACATTTCAAGTACCAAAAGTCTGTTCCTGCTTTCAACCATTGTGACCTCCTGATTCTCGAGAGTGCTTGCAGAACCTTGCAAGATATTATCCATATCCCAGAGCTGAATAGAAAGTATATATGCAGTGTTAACTTGCAAGTTATAAAAAGTACAAAGTTTTCCAAACAAAGCAAAGAGGAACATAAATGTCAGAAAGGTAAGTTCTGATCTCCGTTGAATCTCTGTTAAACAGAGACGAGTTTTTATATAAAACATCCAACCGTACGCCATTCATGTTCCTTAGCATGATTCTAATAGGAAGTCAAGGCAACACACACAAGCATCCACAGATGCAGTGTGGGTGTCTGTGTGTGTGGTGTGTGTGTGTGTGTGTGTGTGTGTGTGTGTGTGTGTGTGTGTGTGTGAGAGAGAGAGAGAGAGAGAGAGAGAGAGAGAGAGACCTTTAGCATCTGTTCATACGCAATACTGCCTAGAAACTTCTGATCATGAAAGAAAGCTGCAAAGCAAAACAAATGGAACACTGATCAGCTTAAGTAATTCTAACGCAGTTCCCCAGGAATTAATTCTTACCAAGGCTAGGATTAAGGGACGTGTAAACGAGAAAAAGTAAATGCTTACAATCTGGAAACAAAAAATAATAGTTTGTACTTTGTAGAGTGATGGAAAGAAAAATTCATCAACATTAAAAATAAAATAATATTTAATAAGCACCAATGAGATGACATCAGCTAAAAATTATCGTCAAACCTATTCTTTCAGCAAATAACTATCATGATGGAGTTGTTCTCTTGTGTTAAGTATTGTTCACGTACTTTAGCAGTTCCTTATTTTAGGAAATTAACCCTTTTCTTCTTGCTTTAGTTGTTTCCGAAGGCTGATATTGGACTTATATTAAAAGTTAAGATTTACTTTCACTGTAACTTTCAGGCTTATAAGAAAATTTGCTTGACATCAAACATTCGCAGACTTCTATCAACAATAGAAAATTCATTTTCCCCTTTGTAAAGCCTATTCTTAGTTTCATGATAATCTTTTGCTCTTTCCTTAATCCTTTATATTCTGTTCATTTATTTTGGAATTCTTCCTACATCAAAGTGGTTATTTAATATTTCCTCCAGATAAGAAGTAAAAATTACCAAGGCGCTCGATAGGATATTCTGAGTGCTCAGCAATCGGTAGTATAACTCTGTTGGGCAATATGCCTACCAAGCTAAACCAAAGGGAACATAAAATTAGGTTATCTCTTGTAGAAAGTAAAGTACACATGAAAAACATGTAGAATATGACACAGTTTCTACATCCAAAAGTATGATCTCACCTGATAAGTCCATTCTCGGATCCAACAACGACTCTATCTTCGTCAAGCTAACATACACATGGAGCAACATAGCTATATGGTTATGAACCTTTTACACATCCACAAACTAACAGCATAGTAAGAAACCTATTTACCTTTACCAAAGCATCAAGAGAATATGGAGAGAAATCAACAAAGCGATCGCTGAGGACATAAGAAATCAAAAAGAAAAAAGTCAATGGATGGATGGGGGAAGGATGGAGACTACAGAGCTCGAAATTGGAAATGTTCTACAGCAACTAATACAATTTTGCACATCTCTTTCAGATAGTGAGACTCATGAAGTTGATACTTTTTGTAATGGTTACATTCATCTTTTGTTCCTTTCAGGGAATAATCGTTATGGCGTTTCAACTTTTTGATAAATGCCTGTGGTTTTCTGATAACTAAGTTGAACTCTCTTGCCAGTCCTTTCAAATTTCATAAACTTTCCTACTTCCTCTTCACTGTTTCCCTTTAAGAACATTGTGAAGAATGAAGTCACGACCCCTCAAAAATGCAGAATTTGTATGTGCTTGTCTCCTCTTGCTCTGTAACGAGTAAGATGGATGTGGAAAGCTGTGAACATCTACTTTTGCGTGCCCCTTTTGTTCTCCCCTTTTGGTGTAGGATGCTGAAGTTTTTCTCAGATATGTTGGCTTATAGCCGGTGAAGTCTTATTTATAATTTCATTTTATAAGAAAATTAATAAATTTCATAAATGAAAATCTACGGATCAATGTATCAATTTACAACATCTCTCAGATTTGAGAAGACCAAAAAGAAAGAAAAGTCCCTCAAACATTTGAAGAGCACCCCGATTTAGTTGCAACAAACTTGAAGTTTTCAGACAATATTTTCTCCTGGGATTCCATTAAAAAATTATAGAGTTCCGCCAAGACATAATCCTATAAGGTCACAAAATACGTACTTCTCCATAATATCAACTTCCTGTTTCATAGTCCCTCTTCCAAATGGATTAATAAGAAGCAAGGTGTTAACATCCCCCCCCCCTCCTCTCAATCTATCATCTATCTACCTATATATATATATATATATACCTCCTTCCCTCATTGAGGATGAAATAGAATGCACCAAAGGGGTGAAACATGCCTTCAGATTCTATCTCTGCACTCTGCAGAAGATCACAAGTAGTCGCCTTTTTCACATCAATCCACATAGGAAACTGAACTTTTCTTGGGATATGGCCAGTAGGTATGGTATTGGTTAAATGAGGACTGCCTGCCGTTGGCCAAGCCAACGACATTAGGAAGTTCAAGCCATCTGGACCATCTGTTCAGATCTGGATGGCCTGGATGGCTCTGAACTGCCAAAGTGGAAGAATTATTGTTTTTTTTTTTGGCTTTTCGGTTACAGACGGCCCAGATGGCTAACTTCTCAGCAGTTGTCAAGGTCTTAGGTCTTAGCCATGAGTTTGGTTTCTTTTGGACTCAAATTCCCTTAGATTGTAACCAAATAAACTTTATTACTACTACTATCAAATACTCTTCTAAAATAACCAAGTTGATACTCATTCAAGTAATATACCTACAGTCCTTGAAACAGCCCCAAGAATATAACAGGAGATTTCCACCTTGTGATCCGCAGATGACCTTCCGACCACTCTAACGAACAAAAAGAAAAACCACAAACATCAGAACATGTGAATATAAGAAACATATCTCGATGAAGGTGGTCTTTTTTTTTGGGGGGGACCCTTTTCCTGGCTGACAATTATCTCAATTGTCTTCCTCCAGTGATCACTCTGGAAGAGACCTCTCACTTGTCTTCCTCCAGTGATCACTATGGAAGAGACCTCTGAAACGGCATTTAGGGGAAGGATAAGCTACTCTAGGAGTATAGACTTTATTACATGTACTATTTTATCACTAAAGCCCACGATCATATTGTCATTGCTTACCTTCTTCTTTCTTACAAAAGATGAGACATGTATTGACTTTTAAGTTCTAATGAGAAATCTTTTCAGTTTTTAAATACGTTTCTAAAATTCCCATAATATATCATATGCTTTTGCGTTTGAAATAGCTTAACTGAGAAAACATGCAATACATTCTCTGTGTGTTCCCAAGCTAATTAATTTACATCTATTTGCTTGGCTGCAACAAAAGAAACAAGTCAGACTAAATTGAATCCAACCTTCATGACAACAACAGAAAGTAACTCATCTTCAGAGAACTCAGACTGAGCTTGGACCTGTCATCAAAATAGACAAAGATTATTTAAAAACACTTCAAAATATGCAATGACAAATAAGTTGAATCACATAAATTAACAGTTTAGGTTCTTTTTTCCATAATTTAGTAGCTAACCTTATTTCTTCGAAGATTGATAACAGATAGAGTCCCATCGCCACTTAGATATGCCAAAGAGAATATTTTAGAGTTCCAAAACAAGAAAAGGGCAATAACATTAACTGAGGCAAACAAAATTTAGTTTGTTGGTTGCCATTGCTTAATCATCAATGTTCAAAAGAAAGAAACATATAAGTAGACAATAAACTTGGTTCAGTGGTAAAAGATATAGAAGGGGAATGAATGCTTTCTTTTTTGCTTTTGCCATTTTGCGTCTTTCATTTTTGAACGAACTCACTTCATTCGTCAAGTATACGCTACTTAATATTCAAGTACACGCTACCATTCCCTGTTTTTTATTTATGATTAGATGAAAGATATCATACGGGTATGGCATTGTTGTATCAATTTATTCCTTTTTTTCATCGGTCAATTTCTTCCAATTTTTAGCATAAGCAATTTAAACTTATTAATATTGCGATACCCATAAAACTCCCAACTACAAATTGCCTACTATCCATTTAGAGATGGAAGGAAAACTGATGTTGCAATATTGAGTACCTTGTTGACAAGTTTTGTTGAATCAGATACAAAAGCTATATCTGAGATATAGTCACTCTGAACCTCAAACGAATTGCAGCAAGAACGTTGTCTGGTATCCCATACCTGCAAAGGTATCAGCAATTTGAAATGTAAGAATACTTTGCAGCTTACATGGGCAATAAGTGAAAATGGTCCAGATAAGGAGAAAAAATCTCCCCAAACCAGAATATCAACAATAGAAGAAAAATAGAAAAGGCAGGAAGATGAATTTAAAGAAGAAAAATAGAAAGGCGGGGATGAGGAACCTTGATACAGCCTTCTTGGTCTCCTGAGGCTATGGTGGAGTCAGTCACATTGATCAATTTATTTATAGGATGACTACATTTTTGTATATCTAAAACTAGCATAGAATTATACCTATCTCAAACCAATGACATTGGAGATTAATGAGTATAATAATTTTTTATTTGAAAAAGAAAAAAAATAACCTGTGAGCATCCTACAGTCGAGCAATAACAGATCCAGTTTCCACGTCTGTTGCCAGTATTGAAAGGTCTGGAGAACCCGTCACAATTGCTAACATACATATTATAGATTTCTATTATTAGTTGCAGATAATAATCCAATAAATTAGACTCAATTGCAAAAGGACCCTTCGCACTTTGTTTGTTTTGCAATCTCACCCTCTACAATTTTTTGAGTAATTTAGTGCGACAATTAAAAAATTATCATTTGTATATAAGCCGAATGTTGGACCACAATCCGGTAGCAATAGCGTCTCTAGTACACCGTCTACTTTATAATTGTTTCTTCATTCAACTCGTATCTTCCAATAGTTACAAAATTGATGTGAATGCCAGATAACTTAAGTTTTGATTTGCTTGGTATGTACTCATAGTCTATTAATTTTTAGTATGAAACCACTAAGTAAAAACTTTTTAGTAGGATTTTTGTATGAATAAATTTCGGAAGGGAACACATTTTTTTGCTTGAGAGTTTTCAAAACAAGCTATTTTGAATAACAGGAGCTTGATTGCAAGAATTTTAAATTGCTATTAACTAAATTAGCCAAGAAAACGTATAAAGGATGTGATTGCAAAACAATGAAAGCATCGCACTTTAGTCATTAAATTATTCTACACCAAATACCTCGTCCGCCGTTGATGAATCGAGCAGCTCTGCAAGATTCAGTGTGCGCATGAACCTCCAACAGCCTAACATATCAGCAAATATTCTAAGTAATTCTTAAAGAGAAAAATATATATTGTAAAGTTAATGTGAAATATAACGAAAATCTAAATTTTACCTTTGGGGCAAAGAACCAGCACTATAACGATATCTGTACATTCAACAAACGATAAGGGAACTGCATAGGCATTTGTAAACAAAATAAATAAATACAAGAAAACAAACGTACAGGTGAAGATCGCCTTTGATAAGTCCGGCTTTCAGTAGCTGCTCCGACGGATGAAATTCAACATCAAAAGTGATTTGCCCAAGGTTTATTTCCATCATTTCACTTCCACTGTCTTCTTTAACTTCTAATATGGTTGTGTATCTGAGAGTCTGACCAAACCCTTCCCTCTTGTTCTTTCACGGGAAATGTATAGGGTGTAAGCGGCCGGGTTAGGTTTATCTTAAAATCAAGTCGAACCGTCCAGGTCAGTTCCATCAGATATCTATCATCTATAACTTATTATATTAAACGGGGGAAGCAAGGAAGAAATTTTTTTGGACAATTTGTTCACATGTTTTTCTTCTAAATCCTAAAATGCCCCCCTAAAAGTACACTTGTGACATTTTATTCGTTGTTACTATTATTTTTTTACCAGTCACAAATTATAACCATTTGGCACACCTGAACAGGCATAAACCTAATGACTACAACTTTTAATTTAAAATAGTACAATTCTTTCAAGTGAAACAACATCATATTTTTAGCAATGAAACAATACCACTTTTTTAAGTAGAGATGTATATATTGTTATGATGGAAGCATACAATATATAATTGTATAAATATAATTACACAAAATTTACAAATGAAAAATTAAATTTACAATACAAACAAAAAATGAAAGATCAAAGTTTAAAATAAAATATGAAATAAATAATTTAAGAAAAAATTTCACCGACACCCCTTGTAGTTCACATTCTGTAATAAATAGGTCCAATTTTTAACAGAATTTTTTAACATCTGTTAAATAGACATTGAAATGTCCAAAACACCCTTATCCCTTCATTTTTCACAGAGCCCTTATCCCTTCTTAAAACCACAATTTAATCCAAAACAGAAGTGGAATATTTTAGGGATGGAAATAATAAAATTGTGAAATTTTTATTAGGCAACGCTAGCCGATGGTTGAGATGATGTAAGGTGAGTTATCTATAACATAAACTCTTTTGAAATAGCTAGAACAGGAACTTAAGTTATGACAGATATATATACTTCTTTTCATTGTTGGATTGGCTAAACAGGTAAATTTTATATGCTTGTATATGACATAGAGAAGAGACGTTCAACGAAAAGGATTTCGATGTCTGGGCAGATTTAGCTGAGGCTCCTGCTTTACCAGCAAGTCTGAGATTATACAAAGAAGTTGAAAAGCTTCACCATTTTCTTATTAACTGGACGGAGTGAATATTCTAGGAATTCAACCGAGAAAAATCTTCTAAATGTTGGGTACAGCAACAATACCTATCCTCTGAGTAATTAATTGAAATCAATTTTAGAATCAAGTTCACCTTTTGTCCCTGTGATTAGCACCCAGTTTCAATTTTTCCTCTTTTACCTCAAATTTTCTGAGTATAAGCATACCCATTTGATATAAGTTGCAGAGGACCCTGGTATTACAAAAACCCTAAAATTACCCTAAACAATTTACACGATTCAAACAAATTTCTTTAAAATCGCAAAACCCCTAAAACTACATTAAGATTTTTCTGTTAAATTTCAGTATGATTACAGTGTCCATTTAACTAAGGATGCAGAAATTTGTAAGTCTGAGCTCACCTTAGTTTGAGCAGATGAAGAAGAAGACTAGCCATCGAAGAAGAAGACTGGTCACTTTCTCTCTGTCGAAGAAGAAGGTCGTCGGCTTTGACCGTCGACGGAGAGCGCGTGGCCAGTGGGTGGGATGGTGGCGGAACTCTGAGTCGATTTCTCTCTCTCGGCAGCCAGTCGCGAGCTTCGGGTGTGGGGATGGAGAGTTTCGTGGGTGTGATGGGGTTAGTTGTGGGTGTTGATGGGTTTAGCTTTGAGGGGTATTTTCTGGCTTTCAATAAAAAACTAATGGAAGTGAACGGAAATTTAAGGAATTGAGTTCTGTCTCCTATTATTGAATATAGAAGGAGGGATGTTTACTCAATTTAGTCAAACTATAGAGACGTGAGTTTATTTTTTTTTAATCAAAATTACATTATAAATTTAAGGAAATGAATGAATATGATTTGAACCCACGAGTTCTACAGTATATGTATGAAAGTTTAATCAACCACGTCAACTTAACATATCTTATAATTTAACTTTAACGATATCATTTTTGTCTTTTAATTTTTTAGAGTACATTTATATTGTACACTCTTAAGTTTTTTTTTTTTAGTTTCCAAATTATCTGGATCTTGTTTTTTAACAGAATACTCTGCATCACCAGTGAGAGAAAGATTCACAATGGAATGATGCTTAATTTGAGAATGTGAAAAGAATTATTATGGTTTGCAACCTTCGAAACTAGAAACCTAACTATTTTTTTTTATTTTTGATTATTTTAATTTATGCAATATATAGTCATCAAGTGAAATGTAGCCATCTAAACATTACAAGAGTATTTTAAAAAGTTTCTCTAAAATAGTGTGATTTTTAAGATATTATAGATAGATGAGCGGGTTAACCGCAAATTCGACCGCACCACCGAACCGAACTTTCACAATGGATCCGTCATTTCAATCTACTAATTAATACACACGTGCGATGTAAGTATAATTAAACACATTATATTTTCAACTATGATCATTACTTATAATCATGATGTTTATGTGAATTAAATAAAAATATATAACACCATATTATTTATTTTCAATTTATTTGAATAAAATCAGTACAATGTTATATTGTTAATATTTGTATTTGTTGATATATTTTGTTTCAACCATATTGTACCATATCATATATGTTCTAAAAGACTAATGTGATCTTATGGTAAATCTAAAAGACATTAGTCAAACAATAAATACAATTTATTATCTTGATTTAGCTAAAAAATCGATTAAAGGAATAGATTTAATGATAAATCTAATTTAAATTAACTTGGACAACATATAACTCAACATGAATGATTGTGTTTCTCCTATAAATAAGACTTAAAATTTGCTTCAAGGTCAATTTTTTGGCTCTGTTCAATTTATGTCTTGCATCTTTCATAGCAACTATTTTATATTATGCAAGACATGATAAAAAAATCTTATAAAAGACTTAATTATCTTTAGCGAGAATGAAAAATAGAAGTATTCATCGTTTGTAAAGAAAGAATCAAAGTCTACAAAAATAAAAGAGATATTGTAGAGATTTTGAGGATGATTTACTTGATGAATATGTACACTTATTTCCCGAAATAATACTAACCAAATATTTTGTCATTTTCCATAATAGTGTATAACATTGTGCTTCGTATTTCTGATTCAAAAGAGAAAAGCCTTGTGCAATATTGAATGTTTCTAAAAAAAGAATTTATTTTTGAATTCTTTGGTAGACAAACAACATTTTAGAATATGAAAAAATAAGATTGTTTCATACTATGAAAAATATTTAGTCTTCTATTACACTTAAGATTTAGTTTCTGAAATACATTACTAGAATAAGTGAAACTTTATATCGGATTTCAAACGTAAAAAAGAATTTACATAATCACATCCTATTTGAATTACAATTATTCGGAATAAGTGTAAAAAGTATGAAATACCCATTTAATTTACACATGACAATTTCTTTTTTTCTTTTTTTTTAATATCAATTACTATTATGGAACGACATCTATACTTATTGATTGTATTAACATCATAATCTATTAATTCTAATAGAAGTTAGTGTATAATAATGCATCCATTATTTTGTTAACTATGTTGGTTTTTCAATTGATGTGTTCCTTCCAACTAATGAAGTCATTTTTTAAATAGATAAAAAAATCACTTTAAAAATAATTAATTGTACTAGAAAGTTTAGCTTGTTAGGACGCAAAAAAAAAACTACTTAAAAAATAACATTGTGATTTATGAAGATCCGTTAATTGATATATTAAAATTGTGGTGGACATATTGTATTAATTGTTGGAATGTCCGGCGAAGGCGGCGGTATGCGTTGTGGTGTTTTAAAAAAAATTATAAAACGATAAACTATCACATTGTCATAGATCTCAAAAATAAAAAAAAATTAATTGAAAATACTTTTTCAGATCAGATTCATTATATACTTATATATTAAATCAAATACATACATGGATATAAAATATACCTCATGTAGTACACATATCTTCCTATCCCATAAACGATAGACTTTGAGATCTACACCAAGATCTTGCCAATCCCAAAAAATATTAGGACATGTGTGGGCACGTAGAATATATCAAGAACACTTTTCTGTCTCTAGATGTACTCATCACATGAGATCTAGAGATTTTCGAGAATGCTTCATTTGTGAGACAAAAATCTGATCGAAAAATAATTAAAAGTTATTCACATAGCTTTTTGATTAAATTTTAATCTCAGAGATTTCACTCTTAATTGCAACTGTGTTGTTAGCACATGAAAACCAATAGAATAAAATATCAATATATTTTTTAGATAATGCCATATCAGATCTTTTCAGAATAAAATAATAACTGTGCAATTGAATGGGATCCACTGCAATTGTACAACACTGCAGCGCCACAAGGCGCTGCAGTGTGCCGTAAATAAGCAATTGAAGTGGGATCCACTGTAATTGTACAACACTACAGTGCCACAAGGCACTGCAGTGTGCCGTGAGGAGTCACATCGTCTCACGGAACTGTAGTCTCACGCTGCCAGTTTTGTGTTGCGAGGCACTGCAGTGTGTCACGTTACACTACAATAGTCTATGTCAATCTCTGATTCAAAATTAATTATTGACATGTGGCAGTCCAACATGTCACGTGTCAATTTCTATAAATTTATTATTTGTTTTAATCAGATAAATATCTAGATAACAGTTAATTCAAAATTAACTTATTTGATCTCACAATCAATTATATTATAGGTTAATTAACAGATTAGATAAATCAAATCAAATCATTATTTCATAATGATTTAATATTATTTAATTTCATAAACCAAATATTATGTCTATTAACACAAAAATAGACGATATTATAATTTAATGATAATTTCTAAAAATTACATTAAATAATTTTATTAATTAATTCTATTAATCAGAAATATAATTTATTTTGCAAGACATTCATTTTCTCATATCCTGAAATATTCACACCATACACTGGGTAGTACAGATATGGCTTGGGGACCATGGAGCCATAATCATAAGTTTCAATAAATCAGATTATTAATTAAAAATTTAATTAAATAATTTTATTTATTAATTTAATTCCTAGTCCACTATTAATATGGAATTGCACTATTATAGATTACAGAATATATTTACAGAGTATTCTCGTGTAGTCCATTGATACAATCATTTCATATCGTCATGTCCTCCAATTATTGGTTTGTAAAATAGCTGGTCAAAATTACGATTTTACCCTTCTAATTAACTCTTGATCCTTAAGTACCATTAATTCACTAGTGAATAGTCAATTTATAATCGTACTATAAATTTGAGCTCTATATAACATTTCAGTTCCAGAATTAACATTTAAGATAATCAATATATGATCCGTTACAAAAACTTAGATTGCAAATCTTGTAAGATCATGTTCTCAGCTATCCATGTCACTGAATCTCTAAAACAAAAGTCACTAGCATATTTTACAAACAAACATTAACGAATGAATCAAAAGGCCCAGTAGGCATGCATAAGAGTTCATGACTACTCAGTATTTAGACTAATATACATATGATCATCAATTTTGATGGGTATTAAATCTTTATGATAAACGGTAAGTTAATAAATATATTAATCTACATCAGTCATATCCTATATAATCTAATTATATAAAGCACGTGCACTAAGATCTCTATCCACGTTAATTATCCAGATCTAGATCACATACATTCATAATGTTTAGTGAACCGTACTAGTAACCATTCATTAACGATTATATACTTTAATATGTTAAAGACTATTTTATTCACTATATATAATCTTAATCCTCTCATACTTATATAAGATCATAATCTCATTAATGAATATAAATTTCTTAGATATTTATATATAAGTTATTCAACAATAATTCAAAAGAATAATTATAAAAAAATAAAATTTCATTAATTTCATATTAAAATGTATAAACACATGCTTTTAAGCCACTATGCCCAACAATCTCTCACTTGACCTAACGCAAATGTGGCATCTTTCTCAATCTCATATTGTGCACATGACCCTCAAATGACTTCGTAGGAAGTGTCTTGGTAAAATGATCATCCAGGTCCTGATCTGACGTTATCTTCATAACAGTCAGATCTCATTAATGCACGATCTCTCTTACAAAATAATATTTCCTCTCAATGTGCTTGCCCCTTTTGTGACTCCTCGGTTGTTTGGAATTAGCTACCACCCCATTGTTGTCACAGTACAGGATTAGTGGCTTGTCCATATCTAGAACTACTTCCAGGTTAGTATAGAATTTTCTGAGTCATACCTCTTCTTTTGCAGCTTCACAAGCCACTATATATTCGGCTTTCATAGTGGAATCTAAAATACTAGATTGTTTTTTAAGACTTCTCCAGACTACAACTCCTCCACCTAAAGTGAATACTGATCCAAACGTCGACTTTTGACTGTCCCTATTTGATTGAAAACCATAACCAGTACATCCAATGGGGCTCAAGTCTCCACATAAATAAACAAGCATATAATTTCTCGTTCTCCAAAGATACTTAAGAATGTGCTTTACTGCAATCCAATATTCTAAACCAGGATTTGATTGATAACGACTAACAATTCCTACTGCATCACAGATGTCGTGTCATGTACACAACATTACATACATTTGACTACCAACAGCTGAAACATAAGAAACATTTCTCATATCATCTTCCTCCAGAGGTGTCCTAGGACACTGCTCCTTGGAAAGGACAATTTCATGTTTGGTCTGTAGTTGACTTTTCTTGAAATTTTTCACAAATAATCTCTCCAGAACCTTATCAATAGAAAATGCCTAAGAAAGAGCTTGTTCTCTCTATCTTTTAAGATTTAGATGTTTAGAACATAGCTCGCATCTCTCAAATATTTCATTAGGAATTTCTCAATCAACCACTTATTTACTTTCGAAAAAGTTTCTACATCTTTCTCAATGAGTAGAATATCGTCTATATAAATAACTAAGAAAACCATTATCTTATCTTTTATATATTTATAAACACAAGTTTCGCCAACTTTTGCTCAAAGCCATACAATTTAATAATTTCATCAAAGGTAAGATTTCAAGATCTTGATGCTTGCTTTAATCCATAAATGGATTTAAGCAACTTGCATACTTTCTGATCTTGCCCATTTATCATGAACCCTTCTGGTTACATCATATAGATGTTTCCTTTAAGAAAGTTATTCAGAAAAGTTGTCTAAACATCCATTTGCCATATTCCATAGTCTAAACTAGCAGCTATGGATAAAAGGATGCGAATGGATTCTAGCATGGCAACGGGAGAGAATGTCTCTTCATAATCGACTAATTCCCTTTGTGTAAGTTTTTGGCTACCAGCTATGCCTTGAAAGTCTCTACTTTTCCATTTGCACCTCTTTTTTCTTGAAGATCCATTTACATCCAATGTGCCTGACATCTTCAGGTGGATCTACAAGTTCTCAGACAGAATTGGAATACATCGACTCCATTTTTTGGTTCATGGAATCTTACCATTTCTCCTTTTCAGGATCTTCCATCGCCCCTTTAAAGGTTAATGAATCGTCATTATCAATGTTAGACAGTAGGACATGTACATCTAGTTCATAACGAATAGGTTGTCTTACAACCCTCCCACCACAACGTTGCACTAGGGTTTCCTGAATAGGAACAATGGTTTTATGGTTTATCATTTATCAGTTAATGATGAAGGTAGTCTGATCTTATCGGATGCTAATTTTTTTTAGAACTACTTTGTTATGAGGTTTGTAGTTTTCCATATTGTCATGTTAAAGAAAGTGACATTTGTCTATACAAACACCTTTTGATCCTTGTGACTATAAAAGTACTTACCTCTTGTTTCTGGAGCACAACTAACAAATATACACACTTCGGACCATGAGTCTAATTTTCTAGTCATGGGTCTAAGAACGTGAGCTTGACACCCCCATATACGAAAATGACGCAAACTAGGTTTGGAGTCATTCCATAACTCTAAAAGTGTCTTGCTTACAGACTTAGAAGGTACTACATTCAAAATGTAGGTTGTCGTTGAAATGCATATTCCCAGAATGTGAATGGTAGTGATGAGTAGCTTAACAACAACCTAATTATATCCAATAGGGTTCGGTTTCTCATTTCTGAAACATCATTTTACTGTGAAGTTCTAGATGTTGTGAGGTGAGTTAGAATGACATACTCTTGCATTTAATCTTTGAATTCTAAATCCAAGTATAACCACCTTGATCTGATCAAAGTGTTTTCAATAATTTACCTAATTACTTTTCAGCTTCAGCTTTGAAGTCCTTAAACTATCCAAAAGTTTCAGACTTTCTATACATTAGGTAAGTATAACCATAACTAGAGTAATCGTCAATAAAAGTGACAAAATACTCGTACCCACATCTAACTTGTACATTGATCGGTCCACAGACATCACTATGTACTAGCTCAAGTGGTTCCTTGGCACTTTGGTAATTTCTTGTGAAAGGTTTCTTGGTCATTTTTCCTTCTATACAAGATTCACAAATAGAAAGAGTCTTAACTTTTAGTTCTCTCAAAAGCACCATGCTTTCTAACATGTTTAATCTATCTAGATTAATATGTCCCCACCTAAGATGCCATAGATACGTGTCATCATCATTATGAGAAATTTTTTATCGTTTGTTACTTTTAGGATTTGCTACTTTAAATACTTCTAAATTATTTAATGCACGCTCAGTCGGTTTAAGCATATACAGTCCATTCAAAACTTTAGTATGACAAATATCGAATCCATTTTTAGAAATAATAAACTGATTATTAATAAAATAATTTCAAATGTTCATACGGTAACGAAAGAGAAGTCAAATTTCTCAAAATCCAAGAATAAAATAAACATTGTTCAAAATGAGAAAATTATTTCCAAAATTAAGACGGACTGTCCCCAATGCTTTCGATGACACGAGCGCACTACTGTCAACTCTCATTATCACCTTGACATCAGCAAACTCTCTTGCCAAATCAAACATCTGTAAAGAAGAACATACATGATTAGTGGCTCCTAAATCCAATATATAGGATGACTAATTATATTCCACTAAACAGGCTTCGAGTACAAGTAAATCACATTCACCTTTCTTTTTCAACTCGGAGAGATACTTGCTACAGTTTCTCTTCTAGTAGCCTTCAACTCCACAGTGAAAACACCTTCCCTTGGGTTTGATGTCGCATTTGTTCTCTTGGCCTTAGGTGAATTTTTTACTTTCTTTCCTCTTTTGTTCTTACTCTCGTCCTTACCATTGTTTTTCTTCATTTTGTTGTTCTTAACATTGGAAGAATGTTTTTACTCAGTAACATTTAACTCGCCCTCTTTGTTCATACTCTTGTTGATTGATTCAAAAGTCTGCAATTCATTCAACAATTAGGTCATGTTGAATTTTAATTTGTTCATAACATAGATGGTGAAGAGATTCAAAGTATAATGCTGACTTGAGTTCACTCTTCAATAATAGCCTCATGTGCTTCTGCCTCATCCATTATATTTATCATGTTCAAAACATGTTCACGCACAGAAGTATCTTTCTTCGTCTTAGTTATCATATAGCTCATAGTAACCGCATGACGACTTTGATCAGACTGCTGCCCAAACATCGTATGTGACAATTCCATAATCTCATAGCAGTTTTCATGCTTTCATGCTTGGTTCTCAGAACATTATTCATGCTCACAAGCGTGTAGCACTTAGCTTTGTTGTTGGATTGAATCCAAGAATCAAACTTGTCCCTAACATTCTTAGGGGAATTGGCAACGGGCTCCTCAGAACATTCCTAAGTAAGAACAAATTTGTGTTCTCACAAATTAACATCAAGTTTAAATTTGACTTCAATCTTATGAGATTATCACCATTTAATTTCTTAAGTGCAAGTAAAACAGTAATAGGGTTGCTCATGGTAGACATAATAATAACTGAAAAATAAAACATATATAATTCAATATAGTTGAAATAAATATCAAGAATACGAAAAGTAAACATGACGCTTGAATGCAACATATTAAACACATCAACTTAGCAATTACTAATCCATGATAATATAACCTAACAATTAATGTGACTCCTTAGAGTCGGTCAGATTAATTTTAAATTGTCTATGAGACATTCTCATCCTTATTAATTAAAACTTAAAATATCTCATATTTTCTCTTTTAACAATAATGTATCGCTAATTTGATCAAGTCACAATTATCCACTCAAAGCTTAATTGTGAGTGTAACCCATTATTTCAGATTCTATGACTTGATTTAGAATATGCCGCCTTAGGGTCGGTCAAAACTAAACTACACCACTTAGTCTTATCTTCTTAAGAAGTTCAACATTGGTAGTGATACAGCTCGAAACCGACCTCAGGGGGATGAAAAGAAATCCAGCACGAGGCCCTCACTGTATCTCACGTTGTTGTACTAATAACAGAGACCATATGTTACATTGACATGTCAACCTTCTCCCACTCACTATTTTGTAATTAATGTGTTTCTGTTTTAACTAATTAATTAATTGCTAGATAAAATAATACTATGAATGTAAAATTAACAGTTAATCCAATCTAATTAGTCTAAGTTCCATTAACCTTCTAAAGAGTATAAGTCAAAATTAAGTGAACTTAAATTGATTACATTCATCAAACTTTAATAAAACTCTTTTAATAAAGTTGATTATCTTAAAGATTACTATAGTTTTTAGAGCGATGTGATTATCAAGTTTTGACTAATTAAAATCTAGCAGTTTACATGCAATGAATTTCTCAAAATAATTCATATAAACTTATTAGAAAACTCTTAATCAATCATGTTTCTACTAATGAGATGCATGATTAAATAAAATAATGTGTTATTTCATGTATGGCATGTGATCGACTAATGCATGATCATGTTATCAATCATATAAATAAACATTTATTTAACAATTAAATAAATAAATGATAAAACGAGTGACTATTGAGTATTTCTAAATTACAACATTTAAAACTATAGAAATAATTATAAATAGGACTTCACGAATACAAATAGCTATTTCTCCACCAGAGGTTCATCTTCGTAATATTCAAATTTTGATCAAAACTCTTTTAATTGGGATAAACTATTTTTCTTAAATAAATAATCCCGTTAAATAACCTTTTAAAATTAATTAAATTTGATAGTCAACAAATAATTTGATGACTCATCAAACTTGGGTCAAACCCATTCAATTAATTAATTTTAATATTAAAAAAATTAAATCGACAATTATCCTTTTAAAATCAAATTTAAAATTTTAAAATTCAAAATTCAAAATGCAGAATTTCAAAATTTTAAAATTTTAACGATAAGGATAGGGTTTGGGTTTCGCGACACATCGCAGGGATAGAGTAACACCGTATCAGGGTTTATGTGAAACTTCATGTGCAGTAACAAAAATTGCCTCCGATAATAGCACTCTCCCACCGCCACCGCCGTCAACCGCCGGTGGGGGTTACGTCACGGATGCCGATTTTTCCGTCGGCACCGGTGCGGGAAATCCAATTTCCGGTGCCGGCGCCGAAATTCTTTTGGAATTCCTTTTTTGCTTGCTTGTTCGTCTCGTACGTTCTTCATCTTCTCGCGATCAGAATTTTACAACATGATATTCAAAATAAAATTAGAAAAATTTATGTGCCCAAAACGTCTTACACAAGATCTAAGGAAAAAAAATAAAGAACAAATCCTAAACCCAACAGTCACCATACAATTAACGATTTATCATTAACCCTACATTCAAAAAAAATCATTCATTCATTCATTCATACATATCAATATATATATATATATATATATATTATGAACGATGCAAGAACACACACACAATATTTAATATACAAATCTATAAAGACCATTTTGATACTATTGTTAGAATCCGCGGTGACGCGTGACGGAAAGCGTGGTGGTGTTCAAAAGAAGTTTTATAAAATGATAAACTATCGCATCGTGGCAAATCCGAAAAAATGAAAACTTTTTAATTGAAAAACACTTTTTCGAATCAGTCCATTATATATTTATACATTATGTCAAAGACATTGATATAAAATATACCTCTTGTAGTCCAATCAAATGTCCTTGTAATACAATGATCTTGCTATCTAACAAACGATAGATCGAGAGATCCACATCACGATCTTTCAAGTCAAACCTCAAACACACTAGGACGTGTGTGGGCATATAGAATATATCAAGAATACTTTTCTGTCTCTAGATGTACTCAACACATAAGATCTAGCTATTTTCGAGAAGGATAAATTTGTGAGACAAAACTCTGATCGAAAAACAATTCAAAGTTCTTTGAAGAGCTTTTTGATTAACTTTTAATCTTTGAGAGTTTCACCGCTAATCGCAACTGTATTATTAGCACATTGAAGCCAATAAAATAACCTCAATATATTTTCTAGATAATAACATATCAAATCTTTTAGAGATAAAATAATGAATTAAATAAAAATGTGCAATTGAAGTTAGATCCACTGTAATTGTAAAACACTGCAGCACCACACGGCACTACGATGTGCCGTGAGGAGTCATAGTGCCTCATGTCACTGTAGCCTCACGGCATTACAGTGTGCCACGTCCCGCTGTAGTGTCATGTGGCACTACAGTAGTCTATGTCAATTTCTAATTCAAAATCAGTGATTGACATGTGACACTCTAACATGCCACATGACAAATTCTCCATATTTATTATTTATTTTAATCAGATAAATACCTAGATATCAGTTAATTCAAAATTAACTTATCTAATTTCTCAATCAATTATCTTATATGTTAATTAACATATTGAATAAATCAAATCAAATCATTATCTTATAATAATTTAATATTATTTAATTTCCTAAATCAAATATTTTGTCTCACATATCAATTAAAACAAAATTAATCAATATATTATTTAATGTTAAATTTCTGAAAATTAAATTAAATAATTAAATTAATTAATTAATCATGCATATTTATCTCATAATTATATATTTACCCCAGAAATATAATTCCTTTGCAAGTTAGGTATTTTCTGATGTCTTGAAATATTCACACCTTAGAATGTGTAATACAAAGGTGACTTGGGGACCATAGACCCATAATCTTAAGCTCCAATAAACTAGATTATTAATTAAACTTTTTAATTAAATAATCTTATTTATTAATTTCATTCTTACTACACTATAAATATGGAATTGCACTCTTAGATGTCAAGAATGTATTTATAGAGTATGCTTGTGTAGTCCATTGATATAATTTTTTCATGTAGTTCTGTCCTCTAATTATTGGTTCGTAAATTAGAGCTGGTCAAAATTACAGTTTTACCCTTCTAATTACCTCTTGATCATTAAGTACGATTCACTAGTGAATGGTCAATTTATAATTGTATAATAAATTTGAGCTCTGTAACAATTTAGTTCTAGAATTAACACTTAAGGGAACCAATATACGATCTGTTAGGAAAGCTTGGATTCCAAAACTTGTAAGATCATGTTCCCAGCCATCTATGTCACTAAATCACCGGAACAAAAGTCACTAACCTGTTTTACAAACAAATCTTAACGAGTAAATCAAAAGATCTAGTAGACATGCATAGAAGTTCATGACTAAGAATATAGACTGATCTATATATGATCATCACTTTTGATGGGTATTAAATCTTGATGCTAAACATTAAGTTAATAAAGATATTATTCAACATCGGTCATGTCTTATATAATCTAATTATCTAAAGTATGTTTACTAAGATGTCTATCTACATCAATGATCCAGATTTATATCAAATACATAATAATTTTTTAGTGAACCGTGCTAGCAATTATTCATCAAAAGTTTCATATTTTAATATATTACAGACTATTTATTCATTATTTATGATATTAATCATCTCGTACTTATACAAGATCATAATCTCATTAATGAATATAAAAATTTTAGATATTTATATATAAATTATTCAACAATAATTCAAAAGAATAATTATAAGAAAAATATAATTTTATTAATTTCATATTAAAAATGTCTAAACACATGCTTTGAACGTACTATGTCCAATAGTAATCACATATAGAGTTTATTGTTACACATATTTCATGTTTTTTCTTTTACATAGTCTCAAATGTAAAGTAAAAAATAATGGACCAAACATGTGTGGTGACACAATATCATTTAAAGTTCATGTCACATCTATTTCACATTATTCTTTACATGTTTTTTTTATGAAAATGCCAAAATATATTAAAAGACAAAAGATACAACCTAAAATGGACATACTCCAGGAAAGTTGCAACCCCTCAAGGAGGGTTACCCAGTTAATTTATACGATCCGTATAAATTGCATGTTCCATAATCTATCTCTAACAGCATTAACAATAACCCCATCCCTCAATTTACCTTAAAAAAATCCCAGCATTCTTTTCACTCCATATTTTATAAACAAAGGAGTTAAAAGCATGTTTAAGGATAATACTTTTAAAATCTTTTTTCTTAGTGTTAGTAGCAAGCCACTCAATCATTTGATCCCAGGAAGAGACAAAACAACTGAGATCACAACCTTGAGTGATAGCTACTCACACTACTAGCAAAAGTGCAATCAAACAAAAGATGATCCCTACTTTCTATATGGTTACAACAAAACATACAGCCATGGTCGAATAGATATACCCCAATTAAGCAATTTATCCTTAGTAGATAACTGTTGGAATCACGACGTGCATAGCGAAGGGGGTGATTTTTGAAAACTTTATTGATTGAAAAAACAATCGCGGCGTCATAGATCCCAAAAAATATTTTTTTGTGAAAAAAAGTTTTCTATACAGATCCATTATACATATATGCGTGCGCGTGCGCACACACACACACACATATATATATATATACATTAAATGGTTAATATCATAGGACCCTCTGAATTTTATCCTAAAATCAATTTACCCCCCTAAACTATTTTTTCTTCTGAATTGGTACTTAAACTTTCTCCATCCATCACTTTTACTCCCTGAACCGAAATTTTAGGTTTAACGCCATTTAATTGATCACGTGTATTGCACATGATTCCTACCAATTTTTTAGGTTAATATCATACGACCCCCATGAATTTTGTCCCAAAATAAATGTACCCCCTAAACTATTTTTCTTCCAAATTCGTACTTAAACTTTCTCCATACATCACTTTACCCCCTTGAACCTGAAATTTTGTGTGTAACCAAAATTTAGGTAAATATAACATTGTTTCTACCATAAAATAAGCTTTTTATTTTGTTGAAGGATATGTAATGACAGGTGGATATGACGATTATTCATTTATTTTGTTGATAAATATTGTAACTATTTTGTTGAAAGATATGATATGACAGTTATGTGGGTTTAGTATTAAATATTGTAACTATTTTATACATCCGTTAAAAACATGATATAATAATAGGTCGTATATGATAAATGCTCTTACAATTAAAAAACCATGAATATTTCTCTGTTGATCAAAATATCTACATATTTTAAATAACTCTATACATAAAAAACAGTGAAATAACACACGAGGTTTTTGAACAACATTAAGTTATGTTGATTCTTTTCAAAATTCTGACAAATTAATGAAGAGGGAGATGTAATTTGTGGATGAATTTTTTATGGAAAAACATGAGAGATATATACCTTATAAGGTTGAAGAATGGGCAAAATTGAAAACAAAAACTAGGCATGTGCCGTGCATGTGAGCATTTAACAACCATTTAATGGCAATGGGCTAAAGTGATGGATGGAAAAAGCTTAAAGTACCAATTCAGAAGAAAAAATAGTTTAGGGGAGTAAGTTGATTTTGGGACAAAGTTCAAGGGAGTCCTATAATATTAACCCTACATTAAATTAATAGACATTCAATAAAAGCATTTTACCTCTTGAAGTATATTAAGCATCATCACTATCTTCTAGTAACAACAACGAACGTTCGATTCCACGATGAACAGACATTGAGATCTACACCAAGATATTCTAAACCAATCCTTAAATACACTAGGACGTGTGTGGGAACGTAGAGTTAATCAAAATCAATTTTTCTATCTCTAGGTGTACTCAACACATGAGATATAGAAATTTGGAGAAGGACTTTTAAGATGTAACTTTGAGATAGAATTAGAGAATTCGCAGAGCTTTGATTAATGGATTGATTGATCTATTGATTGCTTATGGGAGAGGATTAAAGTTTTCAAATAATAAATTAATTACAAAAATGTGCTATTGTAGCACGACCCATTGTAGTGTGTCACGCACCACTGTAGTGCCTTGTACATCACGCCAATCCTTGATTCAAAATCAGTGATTGGCGTGTGGTACTCCGATATGCAACGTGACAATTTTTTTAAATTTATTATTTAATCAGATAAATATCTAAATATCAGTTAATTCAAAGTTAACTTATCTGATAATGCCTATCAACTAACTTATCTGTTAATTCAAAATTAACATATTAGTTAATTAACAGATTATTTAATTCAAATTCAAATTATTATCTTATAATATTTTAATATTATTTAATTTTATAAATCATATACTGTCTCGCCACCGATTAATTCCGATATATAGTTAGTTAATTGTAGTTTTCAATAATTATAATAATTAATTTAATTAATTAATTCTCAATTAATTAATAACACATAATTATCTCATAATTATATATTTACCCCAAATAGTTAATTCCTTTTGCAAGCTAGTTCTTTTGTTATGACTTGAAAACATTCACACCCTAGACTGTGTAGTATAGAGATGGCTTGGGGACCATAAACCCATAATTCTAATATTCAATAAACCATATTATTAATTAAACTTCTTAGTTAAATAATTTCATTTATTATTACACTATAAATATGAAATTGCACTCTTAGTAATTACATAGTAATCTTTTGTAGTCCATTGATATAATCACTTCATGTAATTTTGTCCGCTAATTATTGGTTCATAAATTAACTGGTTAAAATTACCGTATTAACTTTCTAATTACCTATTGATCCTTAATTACCATTAATTCACTAGTAAATGGTTAATTTATAATTGTATAATAAACTTAAGCTCAATAACCATTCAGTCTCAGAATTAACACTTAAGAGAACCAATATATGATCCGTTAGAAAAACTTGAATTTCAAATCTTGTATGATCATGTTCCTAGTCATGCATGTCACTGAATTTCCAAAATAAAAGTTACAAACTTATTTTACAAACAAACCTTAACGAGTGAATTAAAATATCCAATAGACATGTATAGAAGTTCATGATTACTCAAGATTTAGACTGAACTACATATGATAATCTGATGATGTGTATTAAATATTTATGTTAAACGATAAATTAATTAAAAATATTAATTCACATCGATCATGTCCTATATAATCTAATCATATAAAATACATTCACTAAGATGTCTATGCACATCAACTATCTAGATCTGGATCACATACATTCAAAATATTTAGTGAATCGTACTAGCAACCATTCATTAAATATTTCATACTTTAATATATCGTGGACTATTTTATTCATTATCTATGATTTTAATCATCTTGTGCTAATACAAGATCATAGTTTCATTAATGAATTATGAAATTTTCAGATACTTATATTAAATTATTCAATAATAATTCAGAAAAGACAATTATAAGAAAAATATATTTTTATTAATTTTCAAATTAAATGCCATTACACATATTTTGAGTTCACTATTCCCAACAATATCTCACTTGATCTAAAGTAAATGTGACATCTCTCTTAACCTCATATTTCACACATGACTGTCAAACAACTTCGCTGGAAGTGTCTTGGTAAAAGGACCAACCAAGTTTTGATCTTACGTTATCTTCATAACAGTTACATCTCATCGGTGTACGATCTATCTTACAAGATGGTATTTCCTCTCAATGTGCTTGCCCCTCTTGTGACTCTTTGGTTCCTTTGAATAAGCTACCACCCAACTGTTGTCACAGTACAAGATTATTGGCTTATCCATATCTGAAATTATTTTATGATCATTATAGAACTTTCTGAGCCAAACCGCTTCTTTCATAGCTTCACAAGCCCCTTTATATTCGGCTTCCTTGGTAGAATATGAAATACTTAATTGTTTAATACTTTTCCAGACCACAGCTTCTCCACCTAGGGTGAATACTAATCCAGACATTGACTTTTGACTGTCCCCATATGATTGAAAATCGGAATCAGTATATCCAGTGTGGTTCAGGTATCCTCATGAGTAAACAAGCATATAATTTTTTGTTCTCCGAAGATACTTGAGAATGTGCTTTATCGCAATCTAGTGTTCAAAACTAGGATTTGATTGACAACGACTAACAATTCCTACTACATAACAGATGTCCGGTCTCATACACAACATGATATACATGTGACTCCCGACTGCTAAAGCATAAGGAACCTTTCTCATATCCTTTTCCTCTTGAGATGTCTTAGGACACTACTTCTTGGAAAGGACAATTTCATGCATGGTCAGTAATTGACCTTTTATGAAATTTTCAATAGAGAATCTTTCTAGCACCTTATCAATATAAGACATCTGAGAGAAGTGCCAAGAGCTTGTTCTTCCTAACCTTTAGGAATTGGATGCCTAGAACATAGCTCGCATCTCTCAAATCTTTCATTTGAAATTTCTCTGCTAACCACTTATTTACCTTCGACAAAGTTTTCACATTATGTTCAATGAGTAGAATATCGTCTACGTAAAGAACTAAGAAAATTACCTTTTTATCTTTGATATATTTATATACAAAAGCTTCATCAACATTTTTCACGAAGACAATGTTTTAATTGTTACATCAAAGGTAAAATTCTAAGAACTTGATGATTGCTTCATTCCATAAATGAATTTAAGCAACTTGCATACCTTCTCATCTTGCTTCTTTTTCACGAATCCTTCTAGTTACATCATATAGGTGATTTCTTTAAGAGTGTCATTCAGAAAGTTTGTCTTAACATCCATTTGCCGTATTTCATAGTCTAAACTAGCAACTAAGGTTAAAAGAATACGAATGGATTTTAGCATGGCAATGGGAGAGAATGTCTCTTCGTAATTGACTCCTCCCCTTTGAGTATAGTCTTTGGTTACTAGTCATGCCTTGAAAACCTCTACTTTCCCATTTGTACCTATTTTCGACGTAAGGATTCATTTACATCCAAGGGCCTGACTTCTTCAGGTGGATCTGCAAGTTCCCAGACAGAATTGGAATGCGTTAATTCTATTTCTTGGTTCATGACATCTTATCATTTCTCATTTTCAGGATCTTTCATTGCCTCTTTAAAGGTTGTTTACCATATAGTCGTGTTCGAGGAAAATAAAATTTGTTGATACAACCACCTTTTGATTCTTGTGACTATAAAAATAACCTCTATTGTTTTTGGAGTATAGCCTACAAATATACACAGTTCATACCTTGAGTCTAACTTTTCAGTATTAGATCTAAGAACGTGAGCCAGATACCCCCATATACGGAAATGACATAAACTAGGTTTGGAGCCATTCCATAACTCTAAAGGTGTCTTGCTTACAGACTTAGAAGGAATTACATTCAAAATGTAAGTTGTAGTTTGAAGTGCATATCCTCAGAATGTGAGAGGTAGTGATGAGTAATTTAACATCTACCTTACCATATCCAATTAGATTTTGTTTTTCCTTTCTGAAACATCATTTTACTGTGGCGTTCCAGGTGATGTGAGTTAGGATAAAATTCCATACTCCAGCAGGTAATTCTCGAATTCTAAATCCAAGTATTCACCACCTCAATCTGGTCGAAGTGTTTTCAAAGATTTACCTAATTGCTTTTGAGCTTCAGTTTTGAAGTCTTTAAAACTTTCAAAAGTTTCAAACTTTCTAGGCATTAGGTAAGTATAAATGTATCTTCAGTAATCATCAATAAAATGATAAAATACTCATACCCACATTTAGCTTGTACATTGATCAGTCCGCAGACGTCACTATGTACTAGCTCAAGGTCTCTTGGTCATTTTACCTTCTAGACATGATTCACTAACCAGAAATTTTAAATTAGTTCTCTCAAAGCACCATGATTGTTAATCAGTTTATTCTGTCAAAATTAATATATCATAACCTAAGATGTCAAAGATGTGTATCATCTTCTTGAGAAACTTTTTGTCATTTTTTATTTTTTGGATTTACTACTTTAAATACTTCAGAATTATTTAATGTTCGTTCAGTTAGTTTAAGCATATACATCCTTTTTGAAACTTTTGCATGACAAATATTGAAATTATTCTTTGAAATAACAAGCATATTATTATTAAAAGAAACATCAAAATTTTGTTCATGCAACAAAGATAAAGAAATTAAATTTCTAGGAAACTCTAGAATAAAATAAACATTGTTCAAAACAAAAATTTATTTTTAAAATTTAAACGGACTGTTCCTAATGCTTTTACTGAAACGAGCACACCACTGCCAACTCTTCACCTTGCCATCAGTAAGCTCCCTTTAAGAATCAAACATCTGCAAAGAATAACATACATGGTTTGTGGCTCCTAAATCTATAATCTAGTATGTTTTAAACTCTTGCATGACAAATATCGAATCCCTTGTTAAAAATAATAAACATATTATTATCAAAAGATATATCAAACTTTTTCATGCATTACCGATAAAGAAATCAAATTTCTAGAAAATCCAGGAATAAAATAAACATTGTTTAAAATAAGATAATTATTTCTAAAATTCAAATGGATTGTCCCCAATACTTTCGCTGATACGAGCGCACTACTGCCAACTATCATTATCACATCGCCATCAGCAAACTCCCCTGACTAATCAAGTATCTGCAAAGAAGAACATATATGGTTAGTGGCTCATGAATCTATAATTCAAGATGACAAATAATATTTCACTAAACAAGGTTCAAGTACAAGTAAAACAAATTTACCTTTCTTTCTCGGAGAGATACTTGTTACAGTTTCTCTTCCGGTGACTTTCAACTCCACAATGGAAACATTTTCCTTCATGTTCTTTCTTCTTGGAGTTGTTGTCTTTCTTGTTCTTCTTGCAGTTGTTGTCTTTCTTGTTCTTCTTGCAGTTGTTGTCTTTCTTGTTCTTCTTGGCCTTTAGCTATCTTCTAGGCTTTCTTTCCTTTCTTATTCTTACTTTGTCCTTACCATTGTTCTTCTTCATTTTGTTACTTTTAACAACAGTGGAAGAAGACTTTTGCTCAACAATATTTGTCTCGCCCTCTTTGGTCATACTCTTGTTGAGTGACCTAAAAGTCTGCAGTTCATTCAACAATGGAGTTTTGTTGAATTGTAACTTATTCATAACATAGTTGGTAGTGAACGCAGAAAAAGCAAGTGCGAGTGATTCAAGTATAATTCTAATTTAAGTTTGCACATCAATTATAGCCCCTGAATCTATAATCCAAGCTTCATATTTGTCCCGAACATTTTTCAGGGCACTGGCGGCGGGATCTTCAGGACATTCCTCAGTAGTTCAAACTTGTGGCTCTCACATATTAACATCAAATTTGAATTTGATTTCCATCTTATAAACTTGTCACCATTGAGTTTTTCGAGTGCAATAAAAGCCGGAATGGGGTAGGTTATGGTAGACATATTAAAAACTGAAAAGAAATAAAACATACATTGTTCAAAATAATTGAAATAAATATAAAAAATTTGGAAAATAAATGTGATACATAAATGCAACATATCAAAACACATAAACTTAATAATTACTAAACCACGATAAGACAATCTAACAATTAATGTGCCGCCTTAGGGTCAGTTAGATTAATTTTGAGCTGTCTATGGCACATTTTCATCCTCATTAACTAAAACTTTAAATATCCCTTATTTTATCTTTTAATGATAATGTACCGTTTATTTGGTCGTCACAATTACACACTTCAAAGTTTAATTATGACTTGGTGTGTGTGACCCATTATTTCAGAATTCATGACTTAATTTAAAAAATATTGCCTTAGGATCGGTCAAGTCTAAAGCACATTAGTTAGGGTCGGTCATATTGATTTTAAACTATCTATGACACATTTTCATCCTCATTAATTAAACTAAAAATATCTCATATTTTCTCTTCTAATAATAAGGTACCGTTTATTTGGTCAAGTCACAACTACCCACTACAAAGTTTAATTACGATTTTATGAGTGTACCCTATTATTTCATAATCCATGACTTAATTTAGAAAATATCATCTTTGGGTCGGTCAAGTCTAAAATATATCACTTAGTCTTATCTTCATAAGAAGTCAACTTTGATATTGATACAGTTCGAAACCTTCTTTAAGGGGGACGAAAACAAAACCGTCTCGAGGCCCTCACCATATCTCACATTGTTGTACTAATAATGGAGACCATATGTTACATTAACAGGTCAACCTTCTCCCACTCACTATTTTACAATTACTGTGTTAATAATTAACTAATCAATCAATTCTAAATTAATTACTAGTTACAATAACCCTATGAATGTAAAATTAATTATTAATCCAATCTAATTGGCCTAAATTCAATTAACCTTCCAAAGACCCAAAAACTAATTTAGGTGAACTTAGAATAATTAGTCAATTACATTCATCTAACTCTAATAAAATACTTTTAATAAAGTTGGTTATCCTAAATGTCAAACTAAATGCATGCCTTTAGAGTGGTGTGATTACCAAGTTTAACTAATTAAAACTTAGTAATTTACATGCAATTGATTTAACAAAACAATCCATATAAACACAATAGGACAATCTTAATAAATCACGTTTCTACTAATGAGATGCATGATTAAATAAGACTGTGTGTGGTTTCATGTATGGCATGTGATCGACTAATGGATGATCATGTTATTAATCAAATCAGTAACTATTTATGTAAATAAATACAATAAATATATAAATAAACAAATGATGGGTATTTCTAAATTCACAACATTTGAAAAAAAAAAATTACAAAGCAGGTTTTTAGAATACATATTCCAAAAAAAAATGCTCATTCTCTTTTAGAGTACTTTCTTCATAATCTTCAAGTTTTGATCAAAATACTTTTAATTAAGAGAAACTATTTTTCTGATAAAGTAATTGAATTTGATTAGTCCAAAATAATTTAACCACTTATCGAACAAGGGTCAAACTCAATCAATTAATTAATTTTAATTTTCAAAAAATTAAAATCGATAACTAACGTTTTAAAATTATATGAATTTTAAAATTAAAAGATAAAAGATAGGATTGAGTTTTCGTGAAGCATCACAGGAATAGAACAACACGGTATCAGAACGTCTGCACCTGTACCCTGGCAATCACAAGGATTGCCATCAGCGATGGCAGCAGGACAGTCCCACCGACGTCATCGGTTGCCTGACCATTATCGGCGGCACCACTACCAATGACAAGGCTTACACAAGATAATATTCAAAATAAAATTATAAAAAATTTCTATGCCCCAAACGACTTACACGGGATCTAAAGAAAAATAAGTACAAAGCCTAAATCTAAAAGTCACCATACAATTAACGATTCATCATTAGTCATACAGTAAAAAAACATGACCATAAATTCATTCATACATATCAAAATATATATAGAATAATGCAAGAAAACCCACGTAGTATTTAATGTATACATATGTAAAGACCGCTTTGATATCAATTGTTGGAATCGCGGCGCGCAGCAGAGGGAGAGGTTTTCGAAAATTTTATTGATTGAAAAATCAATCGCAATGCCACAGATCCAAGAAATTATTTTTTGTGAATTTTTTTACGGATCCTTTATATATCCATACATTAAATTAATAGACATTCTTTAGAAAAAAAAAAGTTTCCCCTTGAAGTCTATCAAACGACATCATTATTTTCTATTAACAACAACGAACGTTCGATTCTAAGATGAACAGACTTTGAGATCAACATCAAGATCTTTCAAACCAATCCTCAAACACACTAGGACGTGTATGAGCGCGTAGAATTAATGAAGATCGATTTTCTATCTCTAAATGTACTCAATACATGAGATCTAGAGAATTCGCAGAGCTTTGATTAATTAATTGATTGATCAATTAATTGCTTATGAGACTAATAAAATATTATATATTTATATTTTAGGTCAATGCTCGTTGGGTTTAGAATTTTCAAATAGTAAATTAATTAAAAAATGTGTCATTATAGTGGGATCCACTATAGTCTGCACACAATTACATTGCCACACACAACTATAGTGTCGTGTGGCAATGCAGTGTGTCACGCATTACTGTAATGTCGTGTGGCACTACAGTGTGTCATGCCAATCCCTGACTCCAAATTAATGATTGTCGTGGAACAGTCCGATATGCCACATGGTAATTTTTCTTAAATTTATTATTTAATTAGATAAATATCTAAACATCAATTAATTCAAAATTTCTTATCTGATAACATCTATCAACTAACTTATCTACTAATTTAAAATTAACAGATTAGTTAATTCAAATTTAAATTATTATATTATAATAATTTAATATTATTTAATCTCATAAATCAAATATACTGTCTCACCATCGATTAATTCATAATTAATCGATATATAGTTAATTAATTATAATTTCTGAAAATTATAATAATTAATTTATTCTCAATTAATTAATAATATATAACTATATCATAATTATATACTTGCCCCGAAAACTTAATTTCTTTTACAAGTTAGTCATTTTCTTATGTCTTGAAACATTCGCACACTAGACTTTATAGTATAGCAGTGGCTTGGGGACCATGGACCCATAATACTAAGCTCCAATAAATAAAATTATTAATTAAATTATTTAATTAAATAATCTCATTTATTAATTTCATTATTACTTAACTAAATATGGAATCGCACTCTTAGTAATTACAGAAGATATTTACAAGGTAATCTCGTGTAGTCCATTGATATAATTATTTCATGTAGTTCTATCCTCCAATTATTGGTTCGTAAATTAGAGCTTGTCAAAATTACCATTTTACCCTTCTAATTATCTTTTGATCCTTAAGTACCATTAATTCACTAGTGAACGGTTACTTTATAACTGTATTATAAAATTGAGCTCAATAACCATTCAGTTCCAGAATTATGAAGGGAACCAATATACGATCCGTCGGAAAACCTTAGATTCCAAATCTTGTAAGATCATGTTCCCAACCATGCATGTCACTGAATCTCCAAAACAAAAGTCACTAACCTGTTTTATAAGCAAACCTTAACGAGTGGATCAAAAGATCCAGTAGAAATATATAAGAGTTTATGACTATTCAGGATTTAGACTGATCTACATATGATTATATGATTGATGTGTATTAAATCTTAATGATAAACGGTAAGTGAATAAAAATATTAATTGACATAGGTCATGTCCTATATAATCTAATCATATAAAGTACATTCAATAAGATATCTATCCACATAAGCGATCTATCTTGAACACATGCATTCCAATTGCTTTGCGAACCGTACTAACAACCATTCATTAAAAATTTCATACTTTAATATGTTATAGACTATTTTATTCATTATCTGTGATCTTAAACATCTTGTACTAATATAATATCACAGTCTCATTAATGAATATAAAATTTTCATATATTTATATTAAATTATTCAATAATAATTCAGAAAAGATAATTATAAGAAAAATATATTTTTATTAATTTTTTTCAAACTAAATGTCATTACACATATTTTTTAGAGCACTATCCCCAATAATAACATGTCCCGGCAAGCCAACCAACTAATAAAACTATGTTTAGGGATATTATAGGAGAACTAAACAAATCCATGCCAGACCACCTTATCAACATTCTGTTTGTAGACATAATAGGCAGAGGAGGTAGAGAACCTACCATAAGGGGAACGGTCCCAAATCCACCTATCACGAGCAGATCTCTAGGGGGCATGGAGAAAGATGTTGTTTTGATGGAGTTTAGAGCAGTGGAGTTTGTCACAGGCCAATGCCAGTGCCCTCCCTAATAACAATGTTCTTTACATGTTCTGTCAAGTACAAAGTAAAAAACATAATGGATCAAACACGATGTACATGTAAATTTACTAGTACTTTATAATCACAACTATATTAGAATGAGGTGAGAAATTTTTTTGACATTTTTGTCCAAGTAATTTAAAGTTAATTTTAATCTTACCTTTTTCCTAATAAAGTATATATTTTATATAAATAATCAATCTGCATCTG
Organism: Datisca glomerata; assembly: GCA_003255025.1. NCBI lineage: Eukaryota > Viridiplantae > Streptophyta > Magnoliopsida > Cucurbitales > Datiscaceae > Datisca > Datisca glomerata. Next base: position 1,159,788 of record QANY01003688.1, read on the forward strand.
CAATTTACAATATACAGAATTAATGTTGGAGAAACTTTTACTGGATACCTTTGTTCAGTATTATTTTTACGAACCCATAACATCCTTATATTTGACACATGGCCATTTTCTATTGGATAATATTCTATTATTCTTTATTTAATATTTTAATTAATTAATTTTACTATTTAAAAAATTAATAAAATAGTATGACTAAGAATGAACGGAAGCAATTGAAATGGTGTAATCGAAACACTATTTTATCCTAACTCTGGTTTATGAACGTGTGCAACTAAAAGCTTTTCAATTGGTTTTAACATTGACTAGAAGTTGTAAGTTTTATACAATAAAATCGCAGATTTAATTTGCTTCATGTGCATTTTGACCAACGTCGTTTTAATAAAAAATGAGTTCTCATATATTTGAGTTTTTTTTCCGATCTGAAAAATAGTAAAAAAGATTATTATGTTTCATTTTTCACATATTAAATGTATTTTTTCTTTATTCATTTTTCACACATTAAATATATTTTTCTTTGTCCATTTTTCTTAACCATGAGGACGGTTGCTTCTCAAATTTTTTTAAAGAAATTGATCTCATAGTAATATGTATAAATTAAATTGACAAGCATAGTAATGTACTAAAAATTCACATTATTATCAATTTGTTCTCTATCTCTCCCCCCAGATCCTCTCTCGCTAAGCTTCTAGGATTTCCTCGAAATTCGTGCGTTCATGGTGATTCTTAGTGATTTGGTACCTGAGTTTGGAGTGTGTTGATTAGCTTAGGGTGCGGGCGTAGATGAAATAGAAGATTTCTCGAAGTTCATATGGTGTTTATGGATCAAATTTCTTGGTGATTGTTCCATCCAAGGTAATAGAAAACTCTGTACTTTTTGATAATTTGTCTGCATCTCCATTAATGGTGGGTCCGAAACGAGGATGTGGGCACCCTCCTAAGAGTAAAAAGGTAGATCAAATTTTTGATCGATTCGTGTAAAATTGTAAGTAAAGATTTCTGAAATAAGATTGTTGAAATATAATTATGTAAATGTATATGTCTGGAACGTTAAGATTATCGTATTTGTGATAGTTGAGAATGTTATGATATAATTGAGAGAATGTTGCAAATAAACTATTACTTTATAATTTTACCCTCAAATACAATCTCAATGCATCATTTAGTCATTGTGATATACCAAAAATACGGAACATGATGAAGAATGAGTAAATAAACACATGAATGAAGAAACCCCACAGTAAATTAATTGGGTAAAATCCAACTAAAAAAAATAGATTAAAAAGAACAATAATGAAGAAACACATAGGCCATAAACACAATAATAAAGAAACCCCACGTTAAATTAATTGGGTAAAATGCAACTAAAAAATAAACAAATTAAAAAGAACAAGAATGAAGAAATCCCACATTAAATTAATTGGGTAAAATCCAACTAAAAAAGAAAACAGATTAAAAATTTTGTGAACATATAAAACCCCGTGAAGAGAAGAATGCCTATTTTTTCTCCATGTCTGAAGCATGGAGATAAGGGCATTATCCATGGTTTAGACATGGAAAATCCCATCAAAATTTTTTGGGTCTGAACCATTGAGAGTTTGTAAGCATTTCACATCTGAATCGAAGAGCCGAAAAATTTCAAGTCTAAACCAAAGAGCCTCGTTCCCTGCATGGTAGCTCTTGATTTGGCTATTTATGGTCATCGAAGCAAAGCTTTGGTGGATTTGGGCATGGAAAATTTCTTGCATTTTCTTCTGCCTTTTTCGTTCGAATCGGTTTATTTCCTGTGTTTCTGTCTGAATCAGATTTGACTATTCATGAACATCGAAGCAGAGCTTTGGTGGATTTGGGCATGAAAAATTTCCTGCGTTTTCTTCTTCTTTTTCATCTGAATCGGTTTATTTCCTGCGTTTTTGTTTGAATCAGATTTGGCCATTCATGGTCATCAAAGCAGAGCTTTGGTGGATTTCGGCATGAAAAAAAATCAGATTTCATAATTTAGAACGAAAAAATGGGTTCATATATCGTATTTAGGGCTCAAGTTGAAGAAAGAGAAAGAGAGGTAGCTTACCATATGTTATGATGGAGGGAAGAAAGAAGAACATGATAGAGCTATATATGAGTATCGAGTGAGTGAGTGAGTGAGTGAGGGATAGTTTCTGAATATAAAAATAAACTGCTTTTAGGATGCAAGGTATAAGAATTCCCCTTGATTAAGAAGGGTATCCAAATACATTTAAAGTGAGACATCTTTATATTCCAAGCATTTCAAAACCCCTCACATTTTCATACCAAACAAGTCAATCCTTTAACTTCCCCTACTTTCCCGGTATGTTAGCTTGTTTAACCTCATACCAAACACACGCTTCGGATAATAATGAAGACCTTCCTAAAATAGCAAATGAGGGGGACAAGAATAAAGTTGATAAGGGCGTTTCTAATTTGAGCTGTGAGAATGAATCCAGTGAAGTAAACCCCTAGCGGCTTCATCAACATCGAAGAGGAAGATGGATTCCCATCTTTATCCTCGACCTTGAAAACTGGAAAAATAGTATAAGAGGTCATAAAAGACAATTTCGTTTATAAATCTATTGTCCTTGAGGGACAAGATACAGTGACCCATATTGCTCACGATAATGAGCAAAAAACTAAGGATAGGAAAACTAAATGGATTGACAGGGTTAGGCAACCAAACATGATTTTTTCTGTAGTGGAAAATATAAAATCATGAAGGAGATTTTACAGGAAGGAATGAAACATTGGGAAAACACCATTGTTGGTCATTTCTTAGCCAAGAAACCTTCATTCAGATTTGTCAAGAAAGCTGCCTTTCGCATATGGGGGAAGTAGAGGACTTAAAGAAGTGGAAGAAAATGATGACAGTTTCTTCTTCTTCAAATTTCATTTTCAGGATGAAAAAGTTAACATTCTTAAGGGTAGTCCTTGGTTTCTTCTTGGAAGGCCCATTATCCTTAAAGAATGGGCACCCAATATGAGATTGACAAAGGAAGAGATGACTAAAATCCATATCTGGGTTAATTTGTGGAATATTCCAGCAATTCTTTGGAACCTAAAGGGATTTATAGCATCAGTAGTATACTGGGTAAGCCATTGTACGCAGATGCCATTACTGCAAGTCGATTCAAACTATCTTTTGCAAAGGTCGACATTGAAATTGATGTTTCATCTGAGTTACCCAAGGTCATTGGGATTCATCTTGAAGAGATATGTATCATTGAAACCAACATCAAGTTGAGTACGGGGTTCCTAAAGTTTGCAAGGAATGTAAGGTGTTTGGGCGTGACTGTAAATCCAAAGCCTAGTCTCACATTAGTAAACCTCCTACTGTGAAATCTCAGAGACGAGAATGGGTTAGAGTTTCTAAGAAAAATACAGACCCATCTGGGGTAGAAGAAAACTAGGAGGTTGAGGATAAAGCTCCAGGAGAGAAGTATGTTGGATCGGTATGGCACCTTAAAGCGGGCGTGTGTGTTGTTACGGATAGAGTTTTAGGAAGGCATAATCTTTAAGAATAATTAAAATGAATGAATGCAAGAAAATATATAAAGAGATTAAATATGCGTGCAATAGAGTAAAAAGAATAAGGAAGAAGAATCGAACATAATGATTTTTACGTGGTTCGGCACACATTGCTTACATTCACGCTCCAAGACGCTTCCTTGAAATTTTCACTCGAATCACGATCTTCTTTACGGGTGAAGATCAAACCTTTACAGCCAATTGATTTCACGGGCATCAATCACGCCTCTCACTGGTCGCTTCTACGAGTTACAATCATGCCTCTCGCTTCTCTTTTATAAACTAAGAGATTACAACCAAAACTCTCTCAAATAGTAGATGTACAAATTTTCTCTCACAATATCGTAGAGATTTCTTCTCACAAAATATAGGAATTTTATGCTCAATTGTTGTCTTCAAAGCCCCAAAGGTCTCTCTATTTATAGGTGCAAAAATATAGTAATTGGAGTCTTATAACAAGGAACGGTCCCTCTATTGATAGGTGTAGAAATATAGTCGTAGAGCAGACGTCCACTCTCATGAAAAATATTTCAGTTTTCCTAAGACCTTTTAAGCATTTCTGAAATCCTGTAAAAATAGTTTTTCTAGGGCTTTGGCTTTTTGAACCCTATTAAAACTCTTACATGTTTTTTCATCACTTTACGTTATTTTCTCCAATCTTTTGCCTTGAACACTTTTACCAATATATTCCAATATGCTCTGAATGTCCTAGGAGCATTTTTTTCAACCAAGACCGAGACCTTATGTATGAATAGTCGCTTGAAGTCACGATATGCTTTATCTTCATACTTCATGTGTACATTGATATTTCTAATTTCCTACGACTTCGATTGTAAATGTTAGTATACACAAAATATTTTGTTATCAAAATAATCTCTATGAGACCTAGAGTAAAAAAAGTATCCTTATTTTGCTCATCTCCATGAAACTCTAGATGAAGATAATGTTCTAGAAATTCTTAAACACACAACTCCAATGGAGCCAAATTCTGATTTAGTCAAACTCAATGCGGTCCAAAACATTCAGAATTAATGTCAAATTATAGAGAACCTCATTCTCATGCAAACCTAAGAAGTATCCATTTCAGTTAAAGCAATTGAAAATTACCGTATACAGGAGAATCCGTAATTTTAAATTTTAAAAAAAAAATAGATATAGATTTTGATAAGCTTTTGTGGGATACCATTTGTAAATGGGTTTTGCTTCTGTGTTTTTGGAAATGAGTATTGCTTATGTGGGATATCATTTGGACGCAGGGCTGCTGCAACAATGGAGAAGGGGAATCATTTTTATCCAGGTTTTCCTAGAAATATAAGAATTGATGATCATAAAAAGTCAAATGACATAAGAAAATCCAAACCCAAACAACCTAGCTAAATGAATTTAAATAACTAGAAATATCATATGACAATGTTAAATATTTTAATTCTTGAGAAACATGTATATGCAATTAAATACATTGTAATAAAATAAACAGAATTAATTAGATTCAATGAGGGTCAGGCAAAGAAATCTTTTGTTGATTATATATCCACGGGAAAATCAAATGATGATTTATTTACTAAATTAAATTGTTATGGAAGATGATAAAGAAATATATAGATATAAATTATTTAATCAACTACTTAACACGTGCGATGCACGTCTCTTAACCCTTGATATTTTTTAAGTCATTAAAAAAATTTACGTGGAGGTATAAAATGATATATACCAGCATGAAAAAATAATTCAAGTCAAATCTAATGAAGCAAGTTATTTATAGAAAGAGCTTCGCTTAATGTGTTTAATACTAATTTTCTTTCAGTAAATATTAATATAGTCTTAAAATAATCTTGTAATCCATGTTACCTAAAATAGTTGATTAAAGAAATAATGGGTTAATTTAGACTTATCATTTGCTTATAATTTATCATTTGATATTTTACATAGTCAATAAATGAGGAGATAACGTCTTTAAATATGATAATTTAAACAAAGTGGTTGAAAAACTATTCATTTAACTTGATATATTTAATTTTTGAGTTTAAGAATAATGTAGAAAATTTCAAATATGTTTGGAGGTAGTATTTTCCAAGAATGTTTCTCCAAGTTCTACACTTTAATATATAGTATAAATAAATATGACTTACGAAAATCATAATAATTCTAATGGTAGTTTTCTAGTTGTATTTAGTAGTAAGTGTATTTTATTCAAAAAAATATATTGATAAATAATATATGAAAAACAATTAAATTGATAAGATCATATATAACACGTGTATCGTACATATAATTTAATAACTACCTTTCAAAGTTTCTACACAATTTTTAAAATCAAAATCAAATATACATAATCACATAATGAGTTTTTCAACCATAGTTTTAAACATACAATGTTGTTTTTAACCATATTCATTGAATATATTACTTTGGAATTAATATTTTAACTAATAGATTTATAGAAGAAATAATTTTGTAGTATTAAATTTATCATTTTTTAATCTGGGTACCAAAAGGGTTCCTGTAGCACTTTTTACTTTACCATTTTGTTTAGATAAACAAAAGATTGGTCTCTATGTTTTTAGCTAATTGTTTTCGGTAGTATGAATTACAAGACTAACTTAAAATTTAACGAAAGAAAATTAAAATTAAACATATAATTAAGCGAAATCTTTTTTCTTATAAATAATATGTTTTATTACATTTGACTCGAATTATTTTTATGATCGTATATATCATTTCGTACTTCCAAGTGGATAAAATTTTTCAATGGGTTACGACATCATAGTTCGAAACACATGGATGATGCTTGAATTTGTTTAAAATGGGTGAAACAATTTTGGATAATATTACCCCCAATTATCTTTAAATTTTCTACATTATTCTTAAACTCAAAATTAGACATCCAAAATCATGTGAATAGTTTTTTCAACTATTTTGTTTAAATTATCTATTATCTTTAATGGCGTTTTCTCCTCATTATCACCATCTAAAAAAACAAATTATAAGGAATAATTAGTCTCAAACTAATTCAATATTTCTTTAGCTAATTATTTTAGGTAGAGCATGGAGTACAAGATTATCTTAAAAATTGATGAAAGAAATTAATATAAGTACATTAAGAGAATTTATTTTCTATAAATAATTTTCTTTACTCAATTTGACTTAAATCATTTTTTTATGATCGTGTATATCATTATATACTATCATGTGGATAACATTTGTGAATTAATTAAAACATCATAGATAAAGACACATGCATCCCATATGATGCTTGATTAGTCTTATTATATCTAAAAGCATGCATTCTAGAAAAACATTTTCCAACAAAACTGTCCACAATACATTAATTGAGAGCAAATTGCATGGATTTTGCATGGTTTTGACATATGTCCTCATACAATAATTCAATGGATTCAATAAAGGTAATTTGCTTCTGTTGGGAGTCAAATATAGCTGTCACTAACGCTACTAAAATCTGTTACACTACATTAATTGAGAGTGAATGTATGAATTTTGCAGTTACTAACATCCGTTGGAAATCAAACAAGTTTCAAAACAAAATATAGCAGTTACTAATATCTACTGTCTCTTTTGAAAAGTCATTATAATCTCTACATATGTGCAATAACGTGGTTTGAATTAAAAAATCACCTGCAAAAACATAATACTATGTTAAATTATGTGCAAAAACATAATACTATGTTAAATTATGTGCAAAAACATAATATTATGTTAAGTTATGATAATACTATGTTAAATTATAATACTATATCATTTGATAAGTCATTATAATTTCTACGTCCGTGCACGGAACATCTTTTGAATTCAAAAATCACCTGCAAAATCATAATACCATGTTAAATTATGATAAACAGCTAAGGCGGTTACCCTTAAATAACAAACATAATATAGATAAATCACATTCAATCATTTATTTTGAATCCAAAACTCATCCAAATAAAAAACGACTCCATTAAACTGTTATGGAAATAGAAATGCAAAAGTATAATAATGTGGAGTGATAATCATTTTATTGGCAGTTACAAAAATGAGAATCAATAATCATAGAAACAAATTAATAAATAAATTATGAAATTTTTTATTATAAATTAGTAGAATCAGTTACAAGAATTGAATCCCTTCATTATAAATTTCAAAGAAAATAATTCACTATAAATAACAGAGCCATTTTTCACATCTCCACACTCTTAGAGTTTACTAGATATCTACATTTCGAAACAAGCACAATGACGGGTGAAGATCAATCTTTTGTTCCAATTTCAAAATTGAAGGGTTTTTAAAAAGATTGGACAATCAAAATTTTGGTGGTTCGAAAAGCATTGGTTAGGACCTTCATAAACTTAAAATGCCCTTGTTTAACCAAAAACTTCAACAGTGTGAATGTTTATCTCCCGTGCTAAGTGCGGTCGTCCTCTTGATGGGGGGTCTATAACAGTGATGTTGTATATGTTCTTCCCTCTGGCTAAAGCTTCTCACGACTTCAATGTCTGCAAAATACCAATAAAGAACCCAAAGAGCGAGGAACCCCCTGGGGGGGGGGGGGGTTGCATCTCCTAAGGGCCTCTGAGACCTAAGTTATTGTTCTCGCATAATTTTGACATAATTTCCTTAGAGAGAAATACCGTACCTATTTTGTTAGTAGGTGGATGTATTTGTACCTGAGTCTTCGTGTGAAAGGAAGGGTGTCGAAGAAGTCTTGGAGACGTGTTGGGGAAGCTTCCCGGGACACGATGTCTGTCCTCACTATCCTTGATTGGATGGAAGGGAGACGAACTTTGACATAAAGTGAGGGCATTAAATGTCGACATGCCTTCAAAATGATTGGATAGGGGTTATCCTGACATCCTACTGCAACAATTGGACTCGTTGGGCGATTAGGCTTATGACGAAATACCACTCGGGGCGCTACTTTTGGTCGGTGATGATGACCTTGGTGCTCGAGATTAATTGAGCTCTCTCATGAGCTTGATCCTTGCTCTTACTTATGCCCGGGTTTGTGCAACCCGAGCTTCCTCGAGACTGGCTGGGGGAGGTTGGTTCTTTTTCTTTGAAACCCTCCTATGCTACCGGCTCTCTGTTGCGGTGTGGCATGCGTCGCCTTATCATTGGCACTTAGCAAAACACCCATAACAACCCTCTAAACATTTTAAAACTCATTTTGATGGATGATGAAGTGAAACTAGAGGCATATTAAAAATCATTTGTTTCATTTCTAATGTCTTTAGGAAATAAAGGTGTAAATTGTGATGCATAACGAGACCATAATTAAGTTTGAAACTTTGATTGAGAAGAGCAAAACTTATTTCATTACCAATGGAAAATGTAAGATCCGTAAATAGAATGTTCCATGATGTCCATGAAGAGATAGAAATCAACATTCTATCAAATAGAATCATCAAGGAAATCGATGAGCCAATTGTTGTTGTGCAACAATCATTTTGTTGACTTTAAGGCCTTTCAAAGTCTAAATGATAGCAAAAAAATGTTTGGTAAATAAAATTACTGATTAATTTTCTATATTACGTTCTTTTCTATATTTTTCGACTACCATACTTATCATTTTGCAAACTATCATAGTTTGCATATATTATTGGCATTGTTGCAATTGTGAAACCAACTTCAATATTAAACTTCAAAGAATGACGCACGATTGACAAAGAAAAGAGAGACCATTCTCTTAAATAACAAGTAAAGATGATTTGACAACAACATAAATATTTTGTTTTTATTCAAATTATTCTGTTACTTCTTATAACGGAGGAGAGTCCACAAAGTTGATAGTATGTGGGGACTTAGACAAAAATGAAGGATAGCTATTTGAGGATTCTGATTGTGATGTATAAATAATTTTGGTATCAAATGTGAAAACAAGCTTCCACAAAAGCATAATAATATAATATAATAGTACAATGTAATAAAATACTCAATTCAATATTCAAATTTCTAATCATCACTATTATTGTCTATAATCCTAGAACAAATAAACCTTACTACAACCGTTGAAAGTCATAGACCAATCAATCCAAATGTTACGCAATTGTTACAATTCAAAAAAATTATTTTTCCTTTTCTACCTCTAAATTTCCTTTCTTATATGTTTGTATTTTATTTTGGATAGGGTAAATGATTTAAATGCAGAGAAGAATCTTTTTAGCTTTTTATACCTAACAAAAAAGATGAAAGAAGCATAATTATTTTTATTGGAAGATACCATTATTGGGAAAATTAACAAATCATATTGTTCGTCCAAAGCCATAGCCATAATGATCAAAATAGTTAATAGGGGTCAACCATCGTTTGAAAGATGCAAATCATGTAATGCAAGAGTTTATGTTTTTTATGATGAATCCACAACCAAGGTTGTTAAGATCATAATTTTGACTCAGATCGGTGGAGTGGTCTTGCGGATCAAATCGAAGATCGTAAGATCCTACTAAATATTAGTAATTAAAATATATAAAAAGATGCATGTATGAGATTCTTAAAATAATATGAATTACCATAACTAAGTAAAATCAGGGAGAGCCACTAATTTATTATTTAAACTCAATTATTTTCAGACATTCACCATTATTTAAGACATTTAAACTTATCAAATTGACACATCCCAACTGTAAGTTCGGTCCATCGATGTAAAACCACAGAATTTCACATAATTATTGTTTCAAAGTATCGAAGATAAACATGTAAAGATAATTATTGATTAAATATATTAAGATCATTATGATACATTAGGTTTGGCAGTTTTGATTTATAAGTTCAATTTAATACGTTTGTAGTTCACTATTAAATTTAATGTTTAAATATAATGAAATAGTGGTGACGGAATTCATTCTAATTTGATAACTTTAAGTGGTGTAATTTTTAAAATAGATAAATTGAAATGCTATAAAAATAGCCAAATGTTTAATTAAATATAAAAGATATTCATTTTTGTTGCTTGAAAATTCTTAGTTTAATGGTTAAATAGTCATAGGGTTAGGGGTGAACACGGTTCGGTTTGGTTAGTGGTCTAAATCAAATTGAACTGAAACATTCGATTCAGCTATATGCCGAACCGAACTAAACTGTGAAGGTCAAAACAACCGAACCGTGAGTTTTAGTTTAGTTCAGTTCAGTATTTTTAATTAAAAAATAATTTTTAAATGATATTATTGAAAATAATAATATAGAATCAAAGTTTTGTATCAGTTTGGTTTGGTATGAAATTATATATAAAAATAAAAAAATAATATGAACTTAATGTTTCAGTTCGGTTAAAAAACTGAACATTTTCTGAACCAAACCGCACGGAGCTAAAGAACCGACCATTTTAGGTTTGTTTTGGTTTGGTTTTGAACAATCCTGCATAGGGTAAACCCTTGATGTAAGAGTTCAAATCCCACCATCAACCCTCCCTTAATAATTTTGTAAATAAAGTAAAATGTTATATCAGTGGGATCGGTGGTATCGTACGATCTTACCGATCCCACATGATTCTGATTTTATACTCGATCTTGATTGTTTAGGAGTTACGGGACCGTATGATCATATGATCATTTGATCCGAATTGTGATTCTAACAACTACGTTCATTATACAGTGTACAAGCTGTTAGACTACGAATGTTTCATATACAATGAGATATACACTAAAAATGATCATAATGGGTGGAAGTACACAAGTGTATGTGGCAATTTTCGATGGATTTGAGATTTTAATTGGATGTCATATCTTAAAATATGTTAAAGAAACATGTCTGGTACAATTTCAACTCATTTTTTTGTACTATAGAGGATATTATTTTTACAACATTATCCTCTAAACTACTAATGTTTTCATTTCCTTAATTGATGTCAACGGAAATGAAGAAAATGAACTTTACAATGGGAAAGTCTGGAAAATGGAAAAAGAAAATGTCTTCAGAATGGGAGTCTGAAAAATGAAAAAGGAAATGTCTGCAGAAACGGGAAATTCTGAAGAACGAAAAAAAGAACGTCTTCAGTAAAGAAACGTTGAGAAAAGAAGAGCTGAGTAAAGAAGGGTAGAAAAGAAGAGTTAAAGAACAAAGCTGAGCAAAATACGGCCAGTAGTAAAGAAAAAAGACGCGAGAAAAGGAAGGAAAAAATTGAAAGCAGAAAAAGAAAATAAGAAAACGGGATAAAACTCTACCAATAAGTCTGTAGAAAGGAAAACGGGAAAAATTCTACCAATAGAAGTGGGGCACCATTTTTAAGCTCCTGCAGTGAAATTTATGAAATGGTACTCTCACTCTTTACTCATTTCAATTATTATATTATTCTTGTACAATATTCATGTCACAGACTTTATCGTACGAGAGAAGGAAAATGAAAAATGAAGAAACGGGAGAAACTCTATCGATGAGCCCGTAGGAAATAAAAGTGGGGCCATGACTCCATGAAAGAAGCCTAAGTACTTGGGAGTGTCCACATACATCATTCTTAGAAGAAAATCAGAAACTACAAAACAAAGATATCCCTGTTTAAATGGATCAGACAATGCTCAAATAATTCATAATGGAAACAACTAAAGAAAGCAAAGATGAAATATTTCTTGAAACTCAATGGATGATCCTGAAACTCAAGGCCAAAATGAGACTATGGTTCTTTATTGGAACCTAAAATCTTTCTCTCAGAATGAACAGGCAAAATCTCACAAGACACATGGCAGGATCTAGACCGAAGACTCTATAAAAAAGAAGAGAATCAAACCTACCAAAATCAGATATGTGTTGAAAGCATTCATTGCACTTCGACGAACTTCGCTGAAGGCCAATATGGGCAAATTTACAGGTAAAAAAACACTTCATTGCCACATGGAACAAAATGGACTCACCCAGGACTCATGAGAAATGTCAAGAAAGCATAAACGTATGGCTAACTAAAGCCACAAAACATCTCGAGAATGGGAGAGCATCGCATCCAGAACGGGAATCGACATCTCAAGAATGGGAGATCATCGCCTCCAGAACGAGAACCGACATCTCATGAACGGGAGACCATCGCCTCCAGATTAGGAACTAACATCACAAGAACGGGGATCATCACATCAAGAACGAGAACCAACATCATAAGAATGGGGATCATCGCTTCAAGAACGAGAATTTACATATCGAGAATCGGGAATCATTACCTCCTGGACAAGGCAGAACATCAGAATGGAAAAGAGGGTTCAGACTAACAGTCGAGTGGTCGTGGTTGATTGGATAAGCTACGTCACTTAGACAAGACATATTGGTCAGTCACCAAGTGGTTCTCACTACTTGGCTCAGAACAACAAGGAACTTCCATAAGGTAGCGATTGATGGGCGGCTGAGTGTGACAGATGCAAGATAAAGAAGAAATGGGATCGCACGAATGAGTGTTATCCTAAGCCTGACCTCATCTGATATTTTTATTATTATTATTGTTATCATCAGGCCTATAAGTAAAAGCACATGAAAAAAAGGGGGAGAGACCTAAGCAAATCTCAACTAAAGGCACTGCCCTTCCTGTCTTCTCTCATTAACAACTATGTAAAATCCTTTACATAAGTGAATATCAACAATCTTCTCGTGATTTTTCTTTCCTTTAAGGATTTTTCACGTAGATTATTGTGTCTTTATTCTCTCATTCTCTCTTTAAATTATGATATTTATTATTTATTCGTAGAGAGTTTTCCATACCGAAAAAAATACTCTACAGAACTTTCAAACAATAATATTAAGAGACAAACTTCATTTTCTGTAGAAAACAAAAACATTTAGGTGTAAGTTAAATTTTAATTACATAATGCATTTTTCTGTCTATAAAAGCACATTGGACAAAAAAATATCAATTATAGGGAAAACTTTACAACGCCGGGAAATTATTCCCGGCATTGATGCTGGGCCATTGTGGCCCTTAGATTACTTTTGGAGCAATTTGAGCCACATAAAATCCAGCAGGTAACTAGTTTTTTTTGGTTCACCATATATGTATTGGAGGGAGTTCACCAATTACGTAGTAAGGTTCACCAAATACATATAAAATAATAATTCTGGGAGGGGTTTACCAAATACGTACTGAGATTCACCAATTACGTACTGGGGTTCACCAATTACATATTAGGATTCACCAAATACATATAAAATAATAATTCTTGGAGGGGTTCACCAATTACGTACTGTGGTTCACCAATTAAGTAGTGGGATTCACCAATTACGTAGTGGGGTTCACAAACGTACAAAAAAATATTTTTTAGAGGGGTTCACCAATTACATAGTGGGGTTCACCAATTACAGGGGTTCACCAAATACATACAAAAGAATAATTTTTGGAGGGGTTCACCAATTATGTAGTGGGGTTCACCAAATACATACAAAATAATAATTCTTGGAGGGGTTCACCAATTACGTACAAAAGAATAATTCTTAGAAGGGTTCACCAAATACGTAGTGGGGTTCACCAAATACATAAAAATTAATAATTCTTTGAGGGGTTCACCAAATACGTACTAGGGTTCACCAATTACGTACTGAGGTTCACCAATTACGTAGTGGGGTTCACCAATAACGCACTGAGTTCACCAATTACATACTAGAGTTCACCAATCTATCCCCATGGTTTTTTATCCAATACCGGTGGTTCCTGGCGATTTTGTTTATTTTTTTACGATTTTGTTGTTTTTTCGACGGTTTTGCATCAATACAATGATTTTTATGATCTTTTTATGACGGTCTTTCAAAGAATTTGATTTTTTAAAATTGATCAGGGTATATTAGATGAATCATAAAAAAAGTTATCAAATTTTTTGAAGAGCACCTCGAAGAATGATAAATTTTGTACGCGAAATATTTTGGTGTACCCCTCCAAGAATGATTAATTTTGTACGTGAATTATTTTAGTGATCCCCTTCAAGAATGATTAATTTTGTACATAAAATATTTTGGTGAACCCCTCCAAAAATGATTAATTTTGTATGTGAAATATTTTGGTGAACCACTAAAAGAATGATTAATTTTGTACGTACTGGGGTTCACCAAATACGTACAACCTGATTGTCATACCTAATAGGCGAATCACCTATTTTTAGCCTTTAAACGTCACCCTGAAGGTGCTAATCGTATCTTCAAAGTCAAGCGCCAGTTTTATGCCTCCAATCACTTGTTTCATCACTAAACACCATGTGTAAATAGGCGATTGCCAGTCTCACTCCCAATCACCAATTTTTGGGGTCTAATCACCATGTATATGGCTCTAATCGCCATTCTTCACAATCAACCGTAAAATTGATATTTTTGTAGGTATTTACCGTACACCGTGAAAATCATTGATAATAGAAAAAACTCATTATTTCAATACAAACATTCATGGTATTCACTTATTATGTGAAATTAGATTGGATTAATTAAAGATTCTCGATACAATTGAACACTTATTCATAAACTCGTTAAAGGTTGTCATTGATAATGTTGTTGGGCTTTTATGACAAGTATCGAGCGAGATGTGTTTTCACCATATATAATTATAGACTGTGATGTTATGATGCTCGGTAAATCCTATTTATCGATTTGACGAACACGTATAACCCTCAAGGTCGGATTCTATCTATAAATAGAACATATCCGCTAAAAGTTTGAAATTGAATATTGAAATTTGAAATTTTAACCTTTTAATTTATAAATTATAACCCCATAAAATTTGGAAAACAACATATTTACGTTTTAATTTATAAGCATATAAAAAATGATAAAAATTAAAAGAGATGGTAATTATGAAAAAACCTAAAATTAAGATAAAAACACCTTACAGGCCTTCGAAACCACTTAAAATAGTACTTTTTAGACTTGAAATGGGCTGTGATGGTTGATTCACCTCACACATGTAGATATTTGAATAAGCTTCAATTTGATATCTTACAGCCCATGTGGTTCTACCCGAGTCAAAAGTTACACCCTCGGGAAATTGACCTGCGCGTGCCACGATCCAATCGGGAGTATTGAGACCAAACGTCTGTATGTCAGGCGTTTGGGTCTCAAAATCCACCAGCATGTCCCAAACGCCATGGTAACAGACGTTTGGGGCCTAAAAGCTCGACCAGCATGCCCCGAACGTCGGTCATGGTTGGCGATTCGCCATTCGTGGTAGATGATTCGCTAGCGATGACTGGTGTTTGGGGCCCAAACGCCGGTCTTGAATGGTGACTCGCCATGAAGTGATGACGTTTAGGTCCCCATTGTGGCGTTTAGGTCCTCATTGTGGCGTTTAGGTCCTCATTGTGGCATTTGACTCTTAACAATTTTCATACACACTTAATAATTTTCTTACACTTAGTTATTTTCAAAACTTAGAAATTTTCACAAATTTACTTATTTTCACACACTTATCCATTTTAACACACTTAGTCATTTTCAAACGTTTAGCCATTTTCACGAATTTTCTTATTTTCACACACTTGGTTATTTTTTGCACGTTTGACCATTTTCGTGCCCTTAACCATTTTAACATACGTGATCATTTTCATGTGCTTAGTTATTTCACAACTTAGCCATTTTTGCAACTTAATCATTTAACACACTTGGTCATTTCTTTATTGCCAAACGCTAGTTTAATGGCTCCAATTGCTAAGTGTCATTTTCACACACTTAGCAATTTTTTGCAACTTAGCCAATTTCACATACAACATTTTCATACACTTAGTATTTTCACATACTTAGTCATTTTCACACATTTGATTATTTCATACATTTAGACATTTTCGCATACTTTATTATAGTTGATTAAATTATATATTCACACACTTGGTAATTTTCACACATTTTCATATACTTGTCATTTTCTTGTAGTTGTTTTGCTACACTTGGTCATTTTTACACACTAAGTCATTTTTACACGCTTAATCATATTTTCATGCACTAAGACATTTTAATAATTTTTGACATACACTTCATAATTTTCATTCACTTAGTAATTTTCTCACCCTTTGTCATTTTTATGTACTTGTTTTGTTAGCCATATTTTCATGCACTTGAAAATTTTCTCTACTTTGCCATTTTCATGTACGTGTTTTGATGGAACTCAACTATTTTCATGTACTCAATCATTTTTACAAGGTAACCCTTTTCACATAAGTGTTTTGATACATTTAACTATTTGTATACACTTGTTCACACGCTTGGTCATTTTCATACCCTTAACCATTTTCATACAGTTAGCCATTTTTTCACATGCTTAATTATTTTCACACGCTTGTCAATTTACACACCTATTTTCACATGTACTTGGTCATTCTTATTCCATTTCTTCAAGCTCTTTTCAAAGACTTCACATACTTAATCATGTTCACATACTTATCCATTTTTATATACTTGATAATTTTCATATATTAATCTCATTGTAAATCTTTTCTTTAAAAAACATATCATTAATTGGTATCACTTTGTATACATATTCTTTTTTCATTACAAATCCATTCTATTTTAAACTCTACAACTTCTAACTTACTTTCTGGTTATAACACAAATATAATGACGAAGAATTTTTAATAATTAGTTCAGCAGCTGCATCGTTTCATTCCAATTTGGATATGTACTCTACTCTTTGTATAGGTTCTTCCATTTCTCAATTCACAATAATTTAAAAAAATGGTGATGGTTTTAGGAATATTCATATCTCCAAATGTTGGCCATTAGTTACGAAATGGTCCAAATCAAATATGTCTCCAAAGGTTGTCATTCGGTTTGGCCTCATAATTAGAAAATGTATTTTAACAATATTCTACGCAGACTCATAATAGTTGATATCATAAATTCATTTTATTTTTTATTGTTCTGAAGTCCATAAGCTTGCTAATTACTTAAACCAATTTAAAGGGGGTATACATAGTAGAAAAGCTTTAATGAGAGAATGAAAGGCACCCTACAAAATGAAAGCCACTAAAGCCAATTCTGAACTTTGAGCAGATACATATGCAAGCAATATGCCTCTTACATAAAAATGGGGAAAAATTGTAATGTTGGACCAACAATTAAACGCCTCAAATCTATAAAAAATAATCAAAGATTTTCTACACTCACTGAAGATGCTAATAAATAGATACTTTACTATATATGCTAATAAAGAATTATCAGGAATGTTCAAAGCAATTTTTTTCTGGTCAGGCAACATAAGAAAGTCAAGTTAAAGAAAGAAAAGGAGGGAGAGCT
Source organism: Datisca glomerata (assembly GCA_003255025.1). Lineage (NCBI taxonomy): Eukaryota > Viridiplantae > Streptophyta > Magnoliopsida > Cucurbitales > Datiscaceae > Datisca > Datisca glomerata. The sequence goes on from QANY01003688.1 coordinate 1,177,491, forward strand.
ATTATCAAAACAAATAAATAAAAACTAGACAATATATAGAATCAAAGCAGCTTTGAACCAAGAAATTACTAAAGAGCAATATTCAACTGAACAAAGAATAGTCCTTAATGAACTTGTAAGAACCTTCTACTATGAATCAAGCTTCACTATAACATCTGTACGATGAATGGCTATGACCCGACACGGGTATCCTTTCAGTGGACCTACACAGATTCCTAAGGTTTGACCAGTGGAGAACATTCCATCTTTATCCCCTCGGTTGACTAGATCAAAAGTTATACATTAGTAGGAATAGAGAAACATGGGTAATATGCAACTCACAACATATAAGAAAGACAACATCTATACATACACTTGAGTTTATTTTCCCTCGTTTGCCATGACTACTTAGATGACAGGGGTGACTTAGGCGATGATGGGAAATCTTCAAAAAGTGAGGTCGAACTACCTTTCCCACCACACTAATTAAAAAGCTGGGATGGAGAATATATCAATTAGTAAGGACATTAATAATTGATACAAATGCAGTAGGATAGAGAGAGACTTACAACCTTATCACTGAAAGTATCATAAGAAACCTTAATTTTCTCACACATCTAAGATTTGTAGCAGAAATAGCCATCATTTTGCTCTAAATATATTTCACAATCCATTGCCCATCCTATATTTGAGATAGACTCAATCAGATAAGACCAATTTTTTAACATATAATTTCCTAAAATATTAATTAAATAAGAAAAAGAGCAATATTTTAGTCATTTGGCATGAGATGGCAATATTTTATAGGAATCAATATAAGAAAACCAAAAAAATAGCTACAGAGATCTAATTCTACATAGAAATAACAAGTAATGAGTATTTAAAAACTGAAAACTTAAGTCCTAAAATTATGAGCAAAACAAAAATATGAAAATATAGTTGGCACCTCAGTAGGGATAGGTTCTGCTATTACCTTTCCATTGTTTTTCTCTGCTTTGGCATGAAATTTCCGCCAGAGACAGTAGGATCGGGTCGTCTGTACCATAACCTCCATTTAAACTCTTCCCCTTCTCTATTAAGTATACAATAGTCGATGTGTCCCTTCACCCCTTCCCACCGTATACACTAAGAGTAGAAAACAAGTTAAATAGCCTGAAGGCCATCAAAAGGAAGCATATTATTTTTCCCAATGCTTTAGTTGAAGATTTGTGCAATTTCTTCATAACTAAAAATTGAAGAATTAAGAAGAAATGACAAATAGATTCCAAGTGAAAGATGTTGAAACATGGAACTTAGTTGATCCATTTATATGCAAAGAAAATCATAGAAATACCTTAAACAACTATAAAAAATCTTGTTGTATAAGATAAGAAATTAGGTAAGTACACCACTAAAAAATAGTACGATGACCATATAGAACAGTCCAGTCAGACCTAGAGAAGAACAAATGGTAGCTCAAGTAAGATGCAAAGTCAAGGAAGATCTAAGACAAGAGAGGTGAGGAAGATGAAGAAAGTAAGAGCTGAAACGAGAGAGCCGAGGAAGATGAAAAAAATGGCTTCTTTGCTACACCAGGTAGAACACTCTTTCAGAGAAAACAAAAACACAACACAAAGCTCTCAATCTCAAGAAAAGGAAAACAAGATCTCACCTTAGAATTGAAAACCCCTTCTTCAAGCCGTAATTGATCTCCGGAATAAAGACACCAATGTTGGAACATTGGTGGAGAAGGAGATATTTTGAATAGTCACTGGTCACTCATTATGTTATTTAATTGTTAAATAATTATTTATTGATATGATTGATAACATGATCATGCATTAGTCGATCACATGCCATGCGTGAAACCCTACACGATCATGCCATATATGGTCATGTTTCTACTGATGAGATGCATGATTAAATAAAACTATTTTCAATCATGATCCATTATATACTTATATATTGAATCCAAGAATACATGGATATGAATCATATATCTCTTGTAGTCTATATCAAGTGTCCTCGCAAACCAACGATCATGCATTCCCACGAACAACAGACTTTGAGATCCACATCAAGATTTTCTAAGTCAATCATGAAACGCACTAAGACGTGTGTGAGCATGTATAATAATTGAAAGACATTTTTTATGTCTCTAGATGTACTCAACACATGAAATCTAGAGATTTACTTAGAATGATTAATTTAGTGAGACAATCATTTGAGAGAATATGGTGATTATTCTTTCAGAGTTTTTCATTAACTTTTAATTAGAGAAAAAGATCACCTGGATAGCAATATTTTCTAGATGATAACATATCAAATTTTTAGGAATAAATTAAAAATAATATTTAATTTTAAAATTACCATTGCAGTGGGTAATGTCACCGGTGGGAGAGTAGTGTCGTTGGTGTCAATCTCTGATTCACAATCAATGATTGACACGTGACAATTACTGTGAATTAAATATTTATTTTAATCAGATAAATATCTAGATATCAGTTAATTCAAAATTAACTTATCTGATTATCCCTATCAACTAACTTATATATTAGTTCACAAATAACATATTTAGTTGAGTCAAATTTTGAATTATTATCTAATAATAATTTTTATTATTATGTAAGTTCAATTCGGTTCGATTAATGAATCAAAGTTTCGTCAGTTTTAAGACCGATTCTAACTGAAACTTTAATTTTCTATTATTTTTACTTTTATATATAATTTCAGACTAAACCGAATTGAACTAAAATAAAACTTCAGTTTTAATTTTTTTTTTCAATAATATCCTTTGAATTTTTTTTAACAATTTTTATTACCAACGCCGAACCCGAGAAACGAATCGGGCCAAACCAATAATTTTTGATTGGTTCAGAATCCTGGTTTGGATTAATTTTTCACAAAAAAATCTGACCAATCTGAACTGTGAACTCCCTTACCTAATAGTCAACCAAGTCGGTGATAAATTTAGCTATTAAAATGATTAATTAAAATTGCTTTAATTAGTTCTAAATAAGAGATAATTTTCAGTTAATCCTGACCATTGAATTACACTATAAATATGAGATTTCTCTCAGAGATGCAAGCGAGGCCTATTGACATCATTAGTGAGAGAAGAGAAAATCTCAGGGAGACTCATTATTCTCCCTAGCCAAAATTTGAGAGGAGAAATGTTTGATTTTCTTCCAAGTCCCACACAGGGTTACGGTTGATGAAAGATGAATAGTGATGAAGATCATGAGGTATTGATTTTCCATTCACAACAGTTCATAATGGTAACCAACGAATCATAGCGGCAGCAAGTGGCGGCACTAACAATAGCATGGGTGGTGATTCTTATCACGATATCGACAGTGTTCATGCATAGATCGAGGATAGTTTATGCGGAGATTAAGAAATCAGATTATGAAGCAAAACTTTCAATTTTTTTCCGCGCATCAAGGGTATGATTTTGATCTTTGTTATAGCATAGATTAGAATGTTTAATAATTAGATTTACAGATCGGGACAATTTTTTTCACTGCGCCAATCGTTCACTATGATGGTGCAAAAGACCCCTATGATTGCATCATCCATTAGAAATTAAGCAATGACTGCATCCAAAATCCCACATAACAAACTTGATGATATAAAATGATGACTTTTTTCCTCTAACCTTACCATAGTTAGTTAATTCGGGGACAATAAAAATACGGAGTATTATTCGGCATGTATAATTCGAGAATTTAACGGTCAAACATTCAACTTAAATTCGATCACTAATACATGATATGTAAAAATTCGGATATAGGTTTTAAACGAGTATTATATGTTTTCTTTTCAAAAATTCGGTACTAAAAGTACGGCTTTAAAATTTATAAATAAATATTAATATAACAATATATTATGAATATGACAAAAAAATATCATCCTACAAATTTCTTAACATTTTCATAAACCAAAATATATTGATCAATTAATAGTATTCTATTCAACCAAAAGACAGTCATTGGTCCAAAATATTCAATCCATAAAAACTATCAAATAATGGGATCGTCGGGTGGTAAAGTTTCATCAAAATAAGATTCGTTTGGGGTACGAAATAACTCACACCAGTTGCACAAGCTCATGTCATCTAAAGCAAATGGTTCTTCTTCAAAAAAACATTCTGGTTATTCTTCAAATCATTCTTCAGCAAATGGATTGATCTTAGAAAGATCAATAGGCGTCATATCTAGTACTTCACGATCCTTATGCATTGCCATCATCAAAGAGTTCATCATCAAATAGATTGGCACCCACATTGTCGGTGCCAATCTATTTCTCTTTTTCGTTTGGGTTGCTTCCCATGTACTCCAATTTCTTTCACAAGGTGACGAGCTACACGGTTGACTCAAAATTCTAATTGCAATCTTTTGCAATACAGGGAATATTGAACCATTAAGCTGCTATCAAATACCTATAAATATAACTATTTACATTAGGAATGAAATCAACATAAAACATATGAAAATCTAATTCAAAACGAAGAAACACTTATGATGATGACTAATGTTTATCATAGCAGTGGCTGTACAATTGAACAAGGCGGAAACTTTAAACGATATTCAATTAGTTTAGTTACCAGCTGATCTCTTTCATCTAAAGAACCCAACTGTTGAACAAGATATTCGACCCATTCTCTAATATCAATGTTGTTTTTCTTTGTACTTCTCACTAACCATATAAGCTGGATTAAGAAGTGCAGCAGTACCATGTACCTTATGGAGAATGTTCTTCTCTCTTCTGTGCTCAAATATTTTCATCATAAGAGAATAACGAGATGGATCTTTTACACAATATTGATCAAGCGCTTCTCGTGCCCTCTCCATAGCATCATATAAATATCCCGTTGTAGATCCCTCACCATCTACTAATCGAAGAACTCTCACCAGAAGCTCAACAACATTCACATAATCTTTTGCATCTACCTAGAAAGACTCATTCTGAATTATTGAAGTCACTAACTTAGCCTGTGCAGTCTTAGTAAAATTTAAACCCCTCCATTCAAAAGAAGCAACCAAAATTCTCAAATTGTTTTTACGATCAATTATTGATTGAAGCATCAAAAAGTTTGAAGTAAATCTAGTTTTACACGGAAATTTTAACTCCCTGTCATCTGTATATTTCCTCATCAATTGCAATACCATATGACGTTTATACATGTAATCTACTATTTTTTTCGCATCATCAATCACACTTTTCACCCATTAAATTTGATTATAATGATCTTTCAATAATAAATTAATACCATAAGTTGCACATTTAGTCCTGTATAATCGAGGATATTTTCCAATAAGGAAATATACAGACTTAGTACGAAACGTTGAATAACTAGGTACAACATAACCACAACCAAAATCACCTAAAGCTTTACTCATGTCAAGAAATGAGTTGGACTGAATAATACTAAATGCTATGTTGTTCATGATGAAAAACTGAGCAATTTTTTTTTGTCAACATTGCTATTCTCTTTCTTAGCAGAGAATTCTGGGATTGTGGTTTGTGTATGATTAGATAGACCTAAAGAGTAAGCGTTCGATCTTTCATTACTTTCATTAACCGAATCATTTTTTCTTTTCTGACTAGAATTAGAACTTGAATCTCTAATAAAAAAATATGCTTCAGCTTGAACCTCCTTCGGTACTTTACTACATATATCAATTTCACGACCACTAATTCCAAATAAATGAGATTTTACTCTAGAAATTCCTCTAGCAAAATCTCTCTCACAAAATTTGCACTTGAAATGATTATTTGACTATTCAGCGTAATCCCAAAACTTATCTTTTTCCTCACCATGATAATCAAAATTCAGAAAAACTAAAATAGAATCAATAAAACCTATAAATATGACATAATTTAAATTAATAGAAACTAAATTCAGAAAATCTGAATTAACAGCACAGGTCCAATTCAGTTCAGAGAAGTTCTGAATTAACAGCACAAGTCCAATTCAGTTTAATTTTCTACAATCAAATTCAATTCAGAGAAGTCCAACCAGAACAGAATTCACCTATCATCTTAAAACCTTCGTGAAAAAATAGAATCAGTTAGGGAGGTCTTACTTGTAAGAAGAAATTACTATGACTAATTCTATCCGACCAAGACTATAAGATATTATCATCAGAGACTGAATTATAATTTCTACAATCCAAATAATGAAAAAAAAGTTTGCGCTTCAACAATGGAGAATCAGACATATATGATTACAGATAAAGGAGCAGAAGGAATTAATTACCTATAAACAGAACATACAAGAGATCAGAGATTCAGAGAGCGAGGCTTCAACAATGGAGAATCACGAAGAACAGAAGAATTTACCTGACCAAAGAGCGAGGCTTCAACAATGGAGAATCATGATTCACGAAGAATTAGAGTTTAAAATCAGAGATGAAGCAATTTGGGGATTAGAGTTTTCTGAATCTTAATTTTGAAGAGACCAGAGATCGCGAAGAACTTACCAGACCAAAGAGAGGATAGAAATCGCGAAGAACAAAAGAGAGAGGCTTCAACAATGGAGAAGAGAGAGACCGAGAGAGGATGAAAATCGCTGACCGAGAGAGCACGAGTCCTAAAAACGCGAAGAATGGGGATTTTGCCCATTTTAGTGTGCGTTTAATACGGGATCCGTATTAAACACGTATTATACGGGTGAAGCCAAAAAAACGTGTATTATTCCGTATCTTTTAGTAAAAAAGACAAACGGCCAAAAAAATAGAAAACGCCAGAAATACGCGTATTAACTAAGTAGGAACCTTACTAGACAGGCGTTCACCTGGTTCGGTACTCTAGAGCCGGATTCAATAGCATCCTTTTGACAGCTTGCTCAAGCATTCGTTAACCAGTACGACGTGACAAAGAAAGTCCTCAAGTCCTCAAGTGTTCATTACACGTGACAAAGAAAGTCCTCAAGTGTTCTCTCCACGTGACAAAGAAAGGCCTATAAGCTGGTTGGACAGAAAGGAGAAAGTTTGCAGAAGAGTGTAATCAAGTAATAAACGAGGAAGTCCAGAGGTTGTTTAACACTGAGTTCATCTAGGAGGTATAATATCTTGAATGGCTAGCCAACATGGTGGTTGTGAAAAAAGAAAAAAATGGCAAATGGCAAATTTGTATAGATTTTACGATCTCAACAAAACATGTCCAAAAGGTAATTTTCCTTACCCGAAATTGACCAATTGGTAGACACTACTAGCAGTCATGAAAATTTTAAGCTTTATGAACGCATTTTTAGGGTACAACAAATTCTCATGCATTCATAAGGCTAGGAGAAGGCCTCTTTTGTATTGAGCATGGGTAGTACTGTTATAAAGTGATGCCCTTGGAGCAATATTGGGGCTACGTATCAACGACTCGTGAACCGGATGTTCAAAGATGTTATGGCTGAAAGATGGAGGTGTACATAGACGATATGCTAGTAAAGTATCTCAAAGTAGAAGATCATGTGGCCAACCTCAAGCATGCATTTTAGGTAACGAACAAATATAATATGAAATTAAATCCTGCTAAAAATGCCTGTCCAAAGTTTCCTCCGAAAAATTTATGGGCCATCTGGTAACACGACATGGAGTGGAAGCAACCCGAATCAAATCCACGCCGTCTTAAACATGCTAGCCCTTAGGTTGACCAAGGAAGTGCATACGCTAACAGGAAGGCTAGCAACACTCAACGGGTTCATCTCAAGGTCATCAAACAAATGTCAACCTTCTTTGATATTCTAAAAGGAAGCAGAATGTTCGGTTGGACAAAGGATTATGACAATGCCTTTGAGAAACTAAAATGATACATTGTGACACCGCGTGTGGTGGCAAAACCAAGTGAATGGGAGGTGTTGTTTCTATACATGGTAGTATCTAAAAGCCGAAGTAAGCTCAATCATAGTTCATGAAGAAGATACAGAGTAAAAATCAATTTATCATACCAACCACACACTTCATGACGTTGAGACTAGATATTCAAGGATGGAAAAATTCATGCTCGCCCTTGTAACCTAGGAAAGAAAGCTATTTCCAGAGTCATGCCATAGTTGAGAGAACTAACAGTCCACTAAAAATCGTGCTTCATAAATCATAGTTGTCCTGAAGGCTTAAAATAGTAGTAGAACTCAAAGAATATGACATATCATATCAACCTTGTAAAAGCTCAGGCCTTGGCTGAATTTATAGTTGAAATGATTCTGACAGCTTTACTGGAAGGGAATCAGGAAGAGTGAAAAATAGGCATAGATGAAGAACAAACATGAGGACAACCAGATGAGGGAAACTAGATACTTTATGTTGACAGAGCTACAAATGCAAAAGCATTTGGTGCGAGTATAGTACTTAAAACACCGAAGATGGTAGTTTTGGAACAATCATTAAGGTTCAACTTTTGGAAATCAAACAATGAGGCATAATATGAGGCTATGATAGTCGTATCTAAATTAGCTAAAGTGTCAAGGGTAGACTCTTTACCAATCTATAGTGATTTGCAATTGGTCACGAATAAGGTGAATAAAGAATATCAAACAAAATATATTTGAATGGATGCTTATCTAAAGAATGTCACAAAGCTCATGAAGTCGTTCTAATCAATTGTCATCTGACAGCTTTGAAGAAACCAGAATAATCATACAGACGTGCTAACTAACTTGTCATCGGTAATCGACACGGAACTCAGATGCACCATTCATGTTGAATTTCTCGCTGAGTTAAGTATCTCGAAATCAAATTTTGAATCCTTGATTCTGACCGTGAGAGAACCTCAACTAGAGGCGCCTGACACGTTTGCAATCACGCAATCCTAGATGACCGCAAGAATGGACTACACGTCAAATGGCAGTCTCCTAGAAGACAAGACTCAAGTAAGGAAGATACAAATGCAATCAGCTCACTATTCAATCATCAACGGAGTATTGTACAAAAGGTCATTTTGATGACCGTACCTCAGATGTTTGACCGAAGAAGACAACAATTATGTATTGGTTAAAGTTCACGAAGGACAACACTTTAATAATTTAGGAGCCAAATCGCTTGTGAAGAAAGCATGACTTGTGGGATACTATTAGCTAATAATAGACGCTGATGTCGTATAGTACATTGGCAAATGCTATAAAATGCCAACATTTTGTGAAAGTAACGCACCAATCGGCAGAAGAATTCATCCTATTCTAGTACCATGGCCGTTCATGTAGTGGGCAATGAAAATCTTAGGACCTCTACATCTGACTCCTAAAAAGCATTTCTGTCTATTAGTAACTGATTAATTTTCCAAATGGGCTGAGGCAGAAGCGTACGCTAATGTGAAAAACTTGACATGAATAATTTCCTCTTAAAAACATGTCATTTACAAATTCTGAATCCCTAGAGTAATTGTACGGATAGGTAGTCACATCTACAGGAAGTGTGCTGAAGAATTTTTATAAATAGCTGAACATTCAGCTCCAATATTGAACACCGCGATACCCCCAAGTAAAAGGACAGGTCAAGGACAACAATAAAACCATCATTGATACTCTGAAGAAATGTCTAGAATGAACAAAGGGAAAAAGGGTAGAGCTTTCAACCATTTTGATAGAACCATCAAATGAGCCTCAATTAGTGAAACTCCATTCGGCCTTACTTATGGGGTAGAAACGTCTTTCCTGCCGAGATCGACTTTCCATCACGTTGACTGATTTCTACAAATAGAAAAAATAGTAACACACTTCTTGAAAGTCTAGCTGAACTGGAAACCCAAAGAGAAACAACACTCATAAAACTACAAACACCATATTTTGAGACATTACATCGCCCCTCGACAATTCTGAATAGAAGACTACGTACTCCAAAGGGTATTCTACAATACATGAGGTTGGCGTCGAAAAGTTAGGGTCAAATTGGGAAAGACCGTACATAGTCATCAAGATCACATGCCAGGTGCCTACATTCTCGAGGATGAGTATGACAACGTCACACCACACAGCTGGAGGCAATGACCCTACATAGTCATCAAGATCGCATGGTCAAGAGCCTATATCCTCGAGGATGAGTCTGGCAACGCCACACCACACAGTTGGAGGTAAGGACAAGGTGTCCAATTCAAAATATTGAACACTAAGAGAGGTCTCGTGAACCGCAACACCAGACTTTAGTCTCGACTCTTCCAGAGATAGTCTTTATCGCATCTTCCAAGTTTGCCTTAGGGGAGGGCATATCTATCGATATCGCTTCCTTCTTCCCAAAACAAGGGGAGCAACCGAGAACTAGGGTCAAAATGGAGAGAGGGGTTTCCCTCCTCCAATCCAACGACGAAATGCTTCAATCCATCAGCCCGAAATGAAAGTCAATATGAAAGTTGGCAAATACCCGAAAACCCTTAAAATTCCAATAGGAAGTTATGCAAACCCCCTCAACCACTGTTGCCAATGAGAATTCCCCTTACGTCATAAACCAAACCAGAATAGTATTATGGTAAATGGATAGGTATTAGAAACTCGACGACTCACCCTAGGTATAAGTTAAGATATATATTAAGATTGGATTTTGGGAAGGTTATTTTACATAAAAACCCAAATAAAATAGTGGATAATCGTGACGATGGAGGGTAGAATTAGGTAGAGCTGGGACTACAGGTGTGTGGCTGGTCGGGCATCCGGGCCCGGAGGAAACTAATATCCTCATCCTTGAATGGAAATAGTATGTCAAAAGAAATAAAGCCATTGGAGCGGACAAGTTTCTATTGTCGGAATTGAGCAATGGGGAGTGAGGGGATGAGAACACCGTGACTCCCAGTCTCGCTTCTCCGCCGCATTCTGTACGCTTTCTATATCATCAACGAATGAAAACGCTAAGTGGATAAGCAATTCCGTTTGAAAAACTTGTAACAGCATATATTGTACAACGGGAGAGATTTTCGTGTTTCTGCCTGAGATTTTACGGTATTAAACTTTAAGGTGAGTGGAGTAGAGGGGACTTGAGTAAAGGGGAAAAGCTGTTGCGGAGCCATGTCGTCGGTACCTAAGGAGTTGGAGCAAGTAATGAAGCTAAGAGGAGGATCGGTTTTGGGTAAGAAGACAATTCTTAAGAGCGACCATTTCCCTGGATGCCAGAACAAGCGATTGTCATCTCAGATTGATGGCGCTCCTAATTATCGTCAGGTGGCCGTTCTCTTCCTTACCATTTATATGTTCGATAATTTACTCAACCAAACTTTTCTGTTTTTTTATCCTTCGTTTCGTTATTGCAACAGTTTAGTAAGAGAGATTTTTATTCCTTGATAGACGCAAATTGTTTGTCTTTCACTTCAGTTTTATCTTTAGATGTCTATTATACTACACTAAGTCAAGCAATTCCAAGCTCGTAAACTTGAGTATATAATTGGATTCATCTCTTTGACCGTGTTTCGTATTCCTGACGCTATTAAAATGTAACACTGAGCTTGCACGTAAATGACTTTGAACCTGGATTCTATCAAACATGATTTGCAAATGCGTGTAATGATCTTTACGGTGCATTATCATTCCTTTTTTTCTGGTTTATACTATTAGGCGGACTCATTGCATGTACATGGCGTCGCCATTCCCACAATTGATGGAATTCGTAATGTTCTTAAGCGAATTGGGGCTCAAAAAGATGGGAAGCAAGCACAAGTTCTTTGGATTAACCTTCGTGAAGAACCGGTAAAATCCTAGTTATTGTGCCCTTACCTTTTATCATTAGCGTTCTCTTATATGCTTTAGTTATATCTAGGCCTTCTCTTTACTCTAAAACTGTGTTTACTAGTTATACTACTCAGTTTACTACCTAGCCCCTTTTCAAATGTTGCCTCATTCCTGTGCTGATAACTAAGTAAATGTTGCCTTATCAAAGAAAATTAATGAAATAGTTGTTGGCATGTGTAAAATTCAAGTGTAACCCTGCTCGAGCTCAGTAAGATTGGAATTTTTTTCTTCTTAAAGAAACCAGTCATCCAATTGCCTAGAACAGATGCAGGACAAATACGGGAGAAGATGAAACAAAACAACCTTATTAGCTTAAAATCGAAAACCTATTGGTATAAATTTTCAAGTTTCATGTGCTATGCTCTTGTAGATTCTTACATCTCCAACTCCTCTACTTATGAATTTATTATGTCCAGATTAAGTAAAATAAAAGTGAATAAATTATATATGAAATTCCTGACTGAAATCATTCAACCAGTAAATTATGAATATTCATGTAAGTTAACAATGACTTTTATTGTTGGTAGAACGGAGTGAAAGCTGGAAAATTTAACCTATATTATGACGTTGAATGAATTATTTCTCATATAAGCAGGATTTGGAAATCTTGCTTGGAAGGGGACACGTGGGAAAATATCGAATGATATTAAAGCGAAAGAGAGTGATGTTTTCTCCTGTGACATTTAACGGAGATTTAGTGTGCACTTCAAAGCATCCAGTTTCTTTCTCTTTCCATTCATTCAATAAATACATATTGTTATGACTGTCAGAATTGTATTTTTTTTTATTGTCTTGGAGATTATAGACTCTTTCTAGTATATCTTGCTCCATTTGACTTTATGGAATTTAGGAGTGGTATGGTCCATACAATTAGTGTCTACAAATGGTATCTTAAGCCTGGAAAACATAGTCAGAGATAAGATACTGTCTAAGTGCAAAGTGTCTACTAAAATGCGGCATGATGTTGAACCTATCATGAAACAGGTGGTGTACATTAATGGACGTCCCTTCGTTTTGCGAGATGTAGAGCGACCCTTCTCCAACCTTGAATATACGGTATGTATTCATGTAGAAAGAATTCTCCCAAAAGTATTAGAATTTCTTTTCATTTTCACTGGATAGGAGATGAGAAAATTGTATTATGTATAGTAAAATGTACAAGCCAAGAGGATAAATAATCCTCTGCAAGACCACGGAGGAACGAAATAGCCATTTAGTTTTGCACTGTCCTCTCTCCTCTATACTATGAAATTGGGTTATTTGCAAGGATTGTTCTGGACTATGTCTGGTACCATTCAAGAGTCACTGTTATGCTGGAAGAATGCTGATAGTTTTTTCGTACATTATTTATTTTGGTTTTGAATCTCTTTTATAATATCCAAGTCTTTCTAAAGTGCTTACTTTGTATTTTAGCGAGTCTGTCATTAGTCATTAGAATTTATTGTTAAGTTGACCTGGGAGCATTTGGAGTTTCTTTGTTACTTAAATACATAAGCTTTACATATTACACCGAAAAAAAAAGATTGTGACATAGAATAGTGCATGAAGGCATCGGCTCAGTGGATGCTTCCTTTTTATTCCTGTTTCAAATTTATGTTTACCTTTTAAATTAAATTAGGGAATCAACAGGGCTAGGGTTGAACAAATGGAAGCACGACTGAAAGAAGACATCTTGATAGAAGCTTCAAGGTACATTTTTGGATTGCTTATCATCTTTGTCACCAACACAACGTTGATAAGAACTTTTCTCTATGTACTTTTGATGTTGCATTCTACGATGGCAAATTTGATTTGCACATCTGACATAGCAGATATGGAAATAAGATTCTTGTCACTGATGAACTGCCAGATGGTCAGATGGTGGACCAATGGGAACTGGTGTCACATGACTCTGTAAAATCACCACTGGAGGTATCCGTTATCGAGCTCATTGCAGATTTGGGTACAAAAGGAAACAAGATTTATCCTTAGTATTTTCAGAATATCTCATACATATTTTTTTCTGGCCTAGGTTTATGAAGAGTTACAAGTGGAAGGGTTTCTTGTAGTCTATGAACGTGTGCCAATAACTGATGAAAAATCACCAAAAGAGCTGGATTTTGATATTTTGGTGAGTGTTTCCAATTAAAATTGAAAATCAGATATCACTTCATAATGCTTCAGTTTTATGGAGCAAGAACAGTAATTATGTCATACCTATCCTATTAGTCGTATTGACTTTTTCCTAAGCATAAGTGTATACATTGCTTACTCAGTTACCCCACGATTGATTGAAAGGAAAAAAATTTCTATGATCATGATGTAGTTCATCCTTTTATGATGATTGGTAACCTTACTGTGACAAAATTTACTGACTGTTAACGTGAAACTGTAATCCCAAACAGAGGAGTAGAGAAAAGAAAAGGCCTTGGTTAATATGAAGCCACATAGGCTGTAGAAAAAGAAAACAGTATCTCTGACAAGGAATCATGAGAATTGCATATGTGATCCACGTTGCTGAGTACATTTTCTGTGTACATGATACTTCCGTACCGAAGTCTCTTCAACAGCATTGTCCTTGTAGAATATACTCTATTTGTAGTTTACTCAAATATATTTTAAGATAATGTATACTATTGAACATATCACCCTTGTATACAGGTTCATAAAATATCTCAAGTTGATCTAAATACAGAGATAATATTTAACTGTCAAATGGGGCGTGGACGAACTACGACAGGGATGGTGATTGCAACATTGGTTTATCTAAATCAAATTGGAGCTTCTGGTAATACTATCACTTTCTGTATTAAGCTTTGGCATAGGAAGAAAGTTTGAAATGGATCATTTTAGCCTGATCAAGAATCATACCTTATATGTTTTTTTGGTCAGTAAGAATCATACCTTATATATTTATGCTATTCTACATTTTCCGAATAAGATGACTAACCTCCAGGAATTGTTCATTATGTTATGGAACTTCACCTTACCTAATTCATAAATAATTGAACTTGAAGAGTAGAAACTCTATTAATGAAGTTCAAAGCTTGTATGATTCACTTGTCTATGGTATTCAACAACATTTTCTTCATGATTCCCCTTATTATGTTCTTGCTAGCTAGCTTAAATTCCACATTCTATAACAAGAAAAATATACTTTAATTTTATTGTTTTAAGTTGATCCAAGATGGACGACTAAAACATCAATTATGGTTCTGTATATAATTAGTTTAATACCAAAAGAAAACAGAGATTATTGTCATATAAATTAATGGATTATGCTTGTTGACTTGTTATATAAATTAATTTAATAAACTCATTTTTTCCTCCGTGTTTTTTGTTTGTTATTTTTTAAACTGAATCAAGGGTGAGTTTGGCAGTGTTTTTGTTTGAAAGCACTTTCATGTACTAAAAAAATACTATTTTAGCTCACATTTTTTTCACAAGTGTTTTTGTTTGTCATGTATTTTGATAGTTGGAAGCACTTCCAAGATACACTCAATGTTTCATAAACTGCTTCCAAAATACAAAGCAAAATGGTACAAAGTATATACAAGAGATTTTTCTTATCCAATATATATACATGCATACATATATGTATATACATACATATTTACAAGTGTTTTTAACAAAGATAGATTTGAAGTAACTTTTAACAAATCTAGTTATATTTAATTGAATGAAATTATGAAAGTGCTTCTAGATATAAGCACTCACAATCCAAATCTAAGCTTATGAAAAATAACACGCACACACATATAATTAGTATAACTTGAAAAATCAATATGATTGAGGTACACAACATCAATAACTTAAGAGAACTTGAGAATAGTTTTTTTTATCTCCCTTATTTTATAATTTAATTAATATTCAAATTGGTCCATTGACTTAGTTTTAAATCTAATTAATGAATAGAAAGTAAATTTGAGCCTCATCTTTAACCAATTTTAACACGTCTTTTGCTATTTTAAAGCATATAAGGAAAGTGTATTTTCACCACCGGATTATTTTAAATTAAACATAATGGATATTTGAGCATTAAAAATTAGTTGTAAAGTAAATACAAACATTTTTCTCCAAAATTCTATTATTGGAAAGGGAGGAAGTGATAGAATTAGCAATGATAATAAGTGTTACCAGGATATTTATTCAAAACAATGTATAATTAGTTTTAAGATATTTAATTCTTAATTAATTATCAAAATTCTATTATTTTATTAGAAAAAGGAGGAAGTGAAATTATAAATGACAATAAGTGTTACTAAATATTTATTCAAAACGATGTATAACTTTTAAGATATTTAATTCTTAACTTTGAGGGTTATTTAGGAATCCTAAGAAAATAGTATGATTATTATCTGTCTGAAATATTAAAAGCAAGTTTAATATTTGTCTAAAAAATTAAAAGGGAGAGACAATAATTTAATTTTATCAACAGTTAATTTTAGTATTTAGGGTAATTTAAGAATTCAATTAATTTGTAGGGATAGATTTGTTCAAAAATGTTTCTCTTTGTATCCTCACTTTATATAGTATAGATATAGATTGTTTATATCGATTTTGGTGACTAGTATTTTTACACTTGCATTGCAAGTAAACAATATGATTCACAATATACATAAAATTTAATGTTAATTAACTACAAGAGAAACAATAAGGGAGAGCTTTTCCCTCTTTCCTGACCGACAATTGACTTTAAAGTAGATTAAAAAACTAAAGATAAAAGACAACAAGAAATTGTCCTTGTTTGGTTTTGTTATAGTTTGCTTTATTCAAATGATTTTTGTATGATGTACATGGTTCTTCGTCTTCTCATTTGAAAGTTGCTAAATAGACTTGTATACACGTACTATTGATTCATCAAACTCTTTTAAGTAATAATAAGGTAAAATTAAGGGTAAGTTACACCATCCATGTAGTTTGCCTTAATTATATGGACATCTCCCTCTAGTTTCAATAATTACACAGTTTCCTTGTCCTGAGTAACTTAACGTGAAAGGTCACAAATGCCATTCTCCACCTGATATTTCACTATTTCCTGATCCAATTATTATAAATTTCAGCAAAAAAGAAAGGAACTATTTTGATCAGTAAAAGATTAATTAATCACGAGAGAATACAGCCTTAAGAACTAGGAAAATGAAGAGTTTAGAGCTGAATTCCACCCAGCACTTCTGGTCACAACCTACAAAAAGAATCTTGAGCCACTCTACTAAAATTCTGAGAAAATAGAGCCTTTAAGAATTCCAGCATTTAAGAAATTCTAGCCTTTAAGAAATTCTAGAGTTTCTTTCTCTTCAAATGGACCAGAAAAGAGTTAAAGAAATGATATCCCAAAATTTCAAGTTTGCGAACTAACAAAGACTGAGTTCCACATAAAAAGAAGAGAAGCTACAATGAAAGAAAATATGGTCGTTTGATTCTTCTTCCATCTAACCCAAAACACATCTATTGGGGATAGAAAAAACTCTGCAATTCAATCTATCAAATAATCAAATTAGCATTCCAGACCACAGTTAGAAAAGAAAGGCGAACATAGAAGGGGCTTTAGTCTTCCATATGCTCTTCCATTGGAAGAGCGAACTTTCAAAGGAAGGGGTGGAAAACAGCCTATAAAAAGATTTCATCGTGAGTTCTCCTTTGCAGTTGCACTGCTCTTCCCACAATACCAAATCTGAGATTGAAGTTATGAGCATAGAGTTTGTTGAAGAGATCAACTAGTTCAGAAATCTCCCAATCATTGAAGCCCTTCTGAAACATGGACTCCACTCCGTCAAGCCCCTAACCTAAGAAAAGAAAAAAATGCTTTGACATATTCTCATACTCTGAGATAGAAAATTATAATCTATAAGCAAATAAGATTGGGAATGTGACAAATAATGTTTTTGATAAGAAATATAAGAGAGTGTGACATATAATATGCCTACGAATATAATATTTTTTACTAAAGAGCAGTGGCATTTTGGGAAGAAAATTGTACTATAAACGTATGTGTTGGCTACAAAGAAACTAGAAGGGGTGTTCGTATTTTTCTTCCCTTGTTCAGCTCTTTGACTTCTCATGCTTACTCATCAATCACACCCATCCATGCCATCACCTGGAATTAAATCTCAAGCGCGTGCCTAATTTTCGATGAAAGACGCTAAGGTGTGTGTAGGTGCTCCCCCAGGCATATCCCCTCGCCTGGCATGCATAGGGCAAGGCAACTTGCATCGCCTCACCTTGCCTCTAGGCGCTTGCCTAGGTGAGCCTTTAACATCAGTGTATGGTACAATGCATTAATGTTCATTATGCTTTGTACGATAAAAGAAAAATAAATATAATATGAGGACTATAAAAATAAAAGTACATAGTATCATTGAATGCATTTTTGATGGATGGAAAGTAAAACTGTCGTTTAATTCATTCATTTCCAGCAATTGTTAGCTAATTAAGATGATATTAACAAATATGACATGTACTATAAAGGTATTATCAATGATCATATACAATAATACAAAGTTAAAATACATCATAAAAAATTGAAAATAATTTTTGAATTTCTAAATTCTCACTTTTTATATTACATAATAATATAAGAGGTTCCATTAGCTATTTAATTTAAGAAAACTTTGGTGGCTTTTAAAATGAAGTTATTGGACAATTCATTATTCTAAAAGTTAGTGAGGACAAAATTGTCGAAAAATGACCACATCCCCACTTTTATATACTGATATGATATAGATATATGATGTAGTTCATGAAGAAAATTCATTCAAGAGTTAATACAGATGGTACAAGTGAAGCCCCGGGTAGAAAAGTTTTTTAAATGATATAGTTATTGCAATTTGAGAGTGTTTAAATATTGACGCTAAGTTCATCACATTACTTTTACAATAAGTTAAAGGAAGGACTCCTCCCTCAGCAAAAAAGCCAAGGCGTAAAGGGAGTGTATTTTACTTTGATCTTATATTGGGCATGCACTAGAGATTTTGATGGTATTTGATAAGGACTTGACTCTACCCTCCACATTACCTGAAACAAATCCATCCCCATTTTTCCATATTCTGTGACTCATATTTGACAGAGAAAATCGAATAGAAGGGATTTTAATACATTTAGGAAGGCTTATAATTTTTTTCAGCTTACCCAATAGCGTTTTCCATATATGACCCAAATAATAGAGAGATAGTTTTATTAGACATTTTGATAGTAACAAAGTTCTACATGATGTTTACTGTTAGAAGGACTTGTATGAGTTTATCTATATAAGCTTGTAGCCTAGTTAAGAGTTGTACCTTCTAACTACTAAAGCAACCTGTGAGCATATCAATAAAGATTATATTGTCAATGCCTCTGGGTTGAGTAACAATAGCCTTGTAGTTGTAGTCTTGAAGTTCTATGACGATTCTAAGAAGCCTGTGCCAGCCACAGGTTGTCAGGATGTGATAAATATCTCTTTCATTTGAATAATAGAATATTTAGCTTAATTTTGAAATGATGGTGCAAATTCAGATCCAATGAAAACACAAGTTGGATAAAAAGTATTGGCATGAAAAAAGTATTTAATGGGATGGTAAATTGTCAAAGTTGACAGTTACCGGTTAGCAAACTCATCCATTTGGATTACCTGCTTGAGTGAAAAATTAGTCCTTGAATTCCTCATTATTAAGCTCCTGAAATGGACTTTCTTCTCTGCTTTTAGTTTTGTTTTCCCTCTATTTACCCTTCAGTGTTATAGTTTTATGCTTTTTAAAATGAACATATTGTACTATTTCACATGTAATTCACGTCAAACAGGTATCCCGAGGACAAATTCAATTGGGAAAGTTTTGGATGACTCTACTAATATTACTGATAATTTACCCAACTCAGAGGAGGCAGTTTGTAGAGGAGAATATGCAGTTATAAGAAGTTTGATTCGGGTATTAGAGGTACTTTTTTTAATAGGAAACAGAAAATACTTAGTAATAATAAAAAGAGTACAAGAACAGGATTTGGAGGATGAGTAATCCACCAAAAACTGAAAACAGAAAAGAACAAAAAAAGAAAGACTCTTGCTTTTCACTTTCTTATTATAATTTAACAGCACTCCTCCAGGGTGGTGTTGAAGGCAAAAGACAAGTGGATAAAGTCATAGACAAGTGCTCCTCTATGCAGGTAGGGCTCTCTGGTCCTAAATAATTAAGCTATTTACTAAGTTCATAATCTTATTCCCAATGTGTATGTGGCCGTCTTTGTTTTTGGCTGAAGTAATATCTTTCCTTGCTGTTCTAATGCTTACTTTACATGTTTAGTTTTAAAATTTTAACCTCTTACCATCTTCATTTAATTGGAGACAGAACTTGCGGGAAGCAATTGCCATCTATCGGAATAGTATTCTGTGTCAACCAGATGAGATGAAACGGGAAGCAGGACTATCATTTTTTGTGGAGTACCTGGAAAGATACTACTTTCTTATATGCTTTGCTGTATATATTCATTCAGAGAGATCAGCTCTACGTACTAGTTCCTCTGCTCATGGCAGCTTTGCTGACTGGATGAAAGAGAGGCCTGAATTATATAGCATTCTACGCAGGTAAAAGCCAAATTTATATCACATGAATTTTCCACTTCAATTTTACTCTTTATTTTTACTGGTATGCATATACACAAGGATGAGAATTTAATGTTCTTGAGTAGGTTATCTGTTTGTACGATTCTTAAAATTAAATTCATTGGCGTCAATAAGAACTTGTGATAACTGACATGGATGGGCGAAGAATTGAAATGGCCTCTAGACAAAATTTGGAATGGCCTTAGACAAGGGCGCTGAAGGAAATAGATAAACTTATAGCTCAACATTCTTTCAAGTCATTAGTAAGTAAAAGTATATAATTTATTAATTTGCAAAGTCATGTAAGAAAGCAGTACACAAGGTGTGTAAAAAGAGTGACGAGAGAACATGAAAAACTAGTCGTTTACAAAATTCACTAGAAGATGTTAGAGAACTAAAAGTGATAAGCCTGGAACAGCACACCGATAAACAAAATAGAAATTTGTCCGACTACAAAATCTTTAACTTAACGTACTGATAAGAATTGAATGAAATTGGTTGAATACCTTATCATGATTAGTTAGAATATGTTACTAGTAATCAACATCTTGGGGTAGCTTAATTGGTTTAGGACCTCACCATACAAATATCTTGTGTTCAAATACCCCATGAGACCACTGCTTCTAGTATGTCACGAAGCATTTGCAGAGGAGGATCTACATGCTCCCTTAGGGATTAGGCAGATGCTTAAAAAGATCTGAATACCCCGAGTTGTAAAAAAAACTTTTTGCTGTTAATCCGATTGCCTGAAATTGGAAAATCAAAAATGGTACTTGCTTCAATGTGGTAACACATACCAGGTATGGTGAGGTCCTAGAGAACCAACCAAACCGCTTAGTGTGGTTCGGCTCGGTTCGGTTTCACCGGTTCAGTACTTTTTCAACACCCCTGTCCTGGTAACTTCTGATGGTCAAAGTTTTTTTCTTTTTTTTTTAATCTGACTAGGATTGTTGCACCAGTCAATTTTAGTATAACACTAGATTCTGATCTCCCCAAGCTGGATTCCATTTTCTTTAATGATTCTTAGACTGTGGCTTCGGATGAATATCCACAATATAGTCATGATCTAGAAGTCCTCGTGAAATCATTATTATATACTGAATGCAACAGCTAAGAGCACTTCAAGGTAAATTATCTTGATATTTACACATTCAATTTAAAATGTCTCAAGGCCATTCCGTGGCGTAACTTAACTTGATAACATCTTAGGCATGGTTTATTGCTGGAAACATAATATCTACTTGTTGTGCAATGGAGTCTCAATGAAGGTTGCTTAGAAGAAATCCAATGGGTGCTCTTGGATATGCAAGTTTGAAGCCTTCTCTGATGAAAATTGCCGAATCTGCTGATGGTCGTCCTAGTGAGATGGGTGTAGTTGCTGCCTTAAGAAATGGCGAGGTTCTTGGAAGTCAAACTGTTCTAAAAAGCGACCATTCTCCTGGATGTCAAAACTCAAGTTTGCCAGAAAGAGTTGAAGGTGCACCTAATTTTAGAGAAGTACCTGGATTTCCAGTTTATGGAGTAGCAAATCCCACCATTGATGGAATTCGTTCTGTTATTAGAAGAATTGGAAGCTCTGAAAGTGGTCGACCAGTCTTCTGGCACAATATGAGGGAAGAACCTGTTATATACATCAACGGAAAACCATTTGTGCTTCGCGAGGTAGAAAGACCATACAAAAACATGCTGGAGTACACGGTAAAATTTTAAATTTCCATGTTTTAGAATGATAGGAATTCATATTTTTCTTACTAAAGCCAGGAGGGGTCGGCTTTGGACTTTGTTCTTTGACTTGTAGATGCTAGTACACATGAGGATGCTTCATAAGCCAAACTTTAACTACCAGAAGTATAAGCCCACTTAAAAGCAATCAACTTAACATTATCCCACAAAACTTTAACATCCTTTTTGATATCCTTCATAGATTCTTGAGTTTCTTTCTAATCAAATAATCCATAGGATTGTAAAAAAGAGAACATTTCCACAAATTATTCTTCCTCTTTTTGGTTCTACTTCCAAAAGGTTTAAACAAAAGCAGCATATTTACATCCCTTGCCACTTGTGAATTTAGAAATAGATAGTAAAAGATAAATTCTTTTAAACAAGTCTAATATATTTCAGGAGGTGATGTTTTAGGAATTACAGAGAATATCAATCATTCAGTAAATTTAAATATAAATGTATAATGAATATTGGAGGTGGGTAACCAAGAAATTTGCGCAGAGTTCTAGACTAAAGTGTTTTCAAGGCGCAAGGCAGACTCCAAGGCGATGACCCTCTTGGTCGTCTGACTAACATAACATGGTTTGGACTTTGCTCTATGTACTTGGGCTAGAGAGAGAAAATTAAACTATAGATGGGCCTTTGGGGACCAGAAGGTTTATCTAGTCAACGTGAAAATTCTCTTCCCTCCGGCACTAATATAATTCTATTTGGTCCTTGAATACAGAAAAACCAGGAATTATACTTCTACTCAACACAACAGGATATAACTGTTCACAGTCGAAAACAATTGTTGTCTGAATTGCTATGATTTAGGAGTCATTAGCCATTCTTGAAGCTAATAACTGATAATTGCGTAGGGTATTGATCGTGAGAGAGTCGAGAGAATGGAAGCTCGGCTGAAAGAAGATATCCTGAGAGAAGCTGAACATTATGGAGGTGCAATAATGGTTATTCATGAAGCAGATGATGGGCAAATATTTGATGCATGGGAACATGTGAGCTCTGATGCTATCCAAACCCCACTCGAAGTCTTTCGAATGTTAGAGTCCGATGGTTTTCCTATTAAGTATGCACGTGTACCAATCACTGATGGCAAAGCTCCCAAAAGTTCAGATTTTGACAGATTGGCACTTAATATTGCTTTGCCTTCCAAAGATACTGCTTTTGTTTTCAATTGTCAGGTCAAATTTTCCATTCTTTCCCTTCTTTTTCTTTTCTGTACGTCTGCTTCAGCAGTATATGGATTTTTAATATCCATGTGCTCTATTTCATTCTTTCTTAACGCCTTTCTTATATCCATAGATGGGTAGAGGAAGAACAACCACTGGTACTGTAATTGCTTGCCTTTTGAAACTGCGGATTGATTATGGGAGACCTATTAAGATCCTGCTAAACAATATACACAGTGGAGAGGTGGATGATGGTAATTCAAGTGGTGAAGAAACTGTAGGTAATGTTGTGGCATCAACCCCCAGTTTTACAAAACCAAAAACTGAAAACGAGGGTGGTCGTGCATTTGGCATAAATGACATCCTATTGTTGTGGAAGATAACGAGATTATTTGATAACGGCGTGGAGTGTCGCGAGGCCTTAGATGCTGTTATTGATAGATGTTCTGCACTGCAGAATATACGCGAAGCTGTTTTGCAATACAGAAAGGTATTCAATCAACAACATGTAGAGCCGAGGGAAAGGAGGGTAGCATTAAACCGTGGTGCTGAATATTTAGAGCGTTACTTTCGTTTAATAGCTTTTGCTGCATATCTTGGGAGTGAAGCATTCGACGGTATATGTGGACAAGGAGAATATAGGATGACATTCAAGAATTGGTTGCATCAGAGACGAGAGGTCCAGGCAATGAAATGGAGCATCAGATTAAGGCCTGGGCGTTTCTTTACTGTGCCTGTAAACCCTATTTTCTTTTTGAACTCCCCCCCCCCCCCCCCCCCCCCCNCCCCCCCCCCCCCCCCATGTCTGTCCTAAGGCAGGCAAGAACTGATGGGCATAATGAATTTATGTTGATTCTGGAACACAGGAAGCGTTGAGAGCACAACATGAGTCCCAACATGGAGACGCAGTGATGGAGGCTGTTGTCAAATCCCGTAGTGGTTCTGTTTTGGGAAAAGGATCCATACTTAAACTATACTTCTTTCCTGGCCAAAGAACTTCGAGTCATATACAAATTCATGGTGCACCACATGTTTTCAAGGTATGCCACATAGTTCAACTACTTTATCAGATTGCCAAGCCACGAGACAATATATTTGTAGCTCATTTTCCAAGCCTCTATGTGTTTGATTCGCGTCGCTTTGGACTTCATCTCTTACATGTTTATTTTTCTTCTGCTAGTCATATTGTACTATCAGTGAAGCGAATTAAGTTTTCTTCATAGACAATGTGCATCACAAATTAAAACTTAACTATGGATGAACCCCAAGGGGTTGGCCTAGTGGTAAGGGTGAATGCTGGAATGGGGGGTCTTCCGGGTTCGATTCCCCCTAGCATCAATTCCTTGGGGCCACTGGGAGGTCTCCCGATCGAACTGCTAGGGCCCGATGGGAATAGTCGGGCGAAGCCCGGATACACACGGTTATCAAAAAAAAAACAAACTTAACTACAGATGATGATTTGGAAGCCGTGACTCTAGTTGTGTACTTATTCTTGCTTGCTCTAGGCTAGTTGCTCTCCTAACATACCTAATGAATAATGGCCACACATCAGCTTCTTCTATGAGTGCTTCTGTAAGTTTGAAGTGATAGGCTGCACAGTTGATGAGTCACTGTATTACTAAATGTCTACTTTTCCACTACTCTTTAGGTGGATGATTACCCAGTTTATAGCATGGCAACTCCTACAATTTCTGGTGCTCAAGAGATGCTAGCATATCTAAATGCCAAGCCCAAGGCTGATGGATCTGCTGCTCAAAACGTGATAATAATTGATCTGAGAGAGGAAGCTGTTGTTTACATAAATGGAACTCCATTTGTCCTCCGGGAGTTGAATAAGCCGGTTGATACACTTAAGCACGTGGGAATTACTGGTCCAGTGGTTTGTCTCAACAAACATGTTCATGCTGTTTAAAAATAATCCTGCCAAATATCCTAAGTTTCTTTGTGATTTTATATAGGTGGAACACATGGAAGCACGGCTAAAAGAAGATATATTATCAGAGATTAGACATTCTGGTGGTCGAATTCTTTTACATCGCGAGGAATATATCCCAGTACTGAATCAATCTAATGTTATAGGATACTGGGAAAATATCTTTGCAGATGATGTTAAAACGCCTGTTGAAGTTTACAATGCTCTGAAGGAGGAGGGTTTTAATATTACTTATAGGAGGATACCTTTGACTAGAGAAAGAGAAGCATTAGCTTCTGATGTTGATGCAATCCAGTACTGTAAAGATGAGTAAGTACTTTGAATCAAACGTGCCTATTATTAGTGTTGCAAAATCCAAAAAGAATTGACATGATGGCCTGTTCCATATTTGTTGTAATAGAAAACATATTTTACATAGTTTTCTTAATAACAATGTGGCTATTATTCTATTATTAAACCACATTTAGTTTTCTTAATAACAGTGTGGCTATTATTCTATTATTAAACCACATTCTGTTGACTTTTGTGATTAATTGGGTAAAATGCTTGTGGTATTTGAGTTGATACCCAAAGGTTGATTATTCTTCCGTCTTTAATTAGGTTTTCACAAGCTAAATGTTTTACGTTCAATTACAAGTTAAATATTTTTAACATATTGTCGTTGATGTAAACCTTTTCTGTGTGAATTTTGAATTATTTTTCTGAAGTAATTTCTATCTGTAGCTCCGCAGGGTGTTACCTTTTTATATCACACACAGGGTTTGGAGGAGTCTCATTTGCTATGGCAGTTATATGTATAAGACTAGGTGCAGAGTCGAAGTTTGCATCAAACGTTCCATCATCATTGATTGGTACGGAATCATTTTGTGCCCATGAACAAGATTTGCCTTCTCATGTGTCTGTGGAAGAAGCACTCAGACTAGGTGATTATCGGGACATACTAAGCCTTACAAGAGTTCTCATGTATGGTCCTAAGAGCAAATCAGATGTTGATATTGTCATTGAAAGGTATTCCATCTGTAATAGTTGCTTTTATACGAAAAATTCTTTTTTGTGCTGTGTAATTGCTTGTCTGCATGTTCTGGACTGAAGAGAGGAGAGCACTCCTGTAGGCTGTAACTTCATTTTCTGGTTTCAGGAGGTCATGGTTTTGGCAAACTTTTGCCTTTCTTCGCTCAAGGAAGTCATGGCTTTGACAACCTTTCGTCGTTTATTCACCCAAGGAAGTCATGGCTTTGACGACCTTTTGTTTTTTTCCTGCATGGAAGTTATGGCTTTGACAATTTCTGTTATATACATAGATTATACTTCACCTGGTTGTCATCTTCGCGTGATGCTGAGTAAGTTGATTTGTTTAAAGGTGTGCGGGAGCAGGGCATCTACGAGACGATATTCTTTATTACACTAAGGAATTGAAGAGGACTTCTGGTGATGATGATGAGCATCAAGCCTACATTGTAGATATGGGTATTAAGGCTTTAAGGTTAGTACTTTTGTCTGGCAATTTTCCATAGTGCTACTTGCTTGTCGTAGGTGAGTTTGGGAATGCTTTTGTTTGAAAGCACTTTCATGTACTAATTCACATCTTTTTTACAAGTGTTTTTGTTTGACATGCATTTGATAAGTTGGTACAAAACATATACAAGTGTTTCTAACAAAGATAGATTTCAAGTAACTATTATCTAAATTAGTGATATTTAATTGAATGGAAGTGTTTCTAGGTATAAGCACTCCCAAACACACTGCTAATGTTCTTTCTTTGATTAATGTGGCACAAAATTGAAGGGGCTTTTGTCCGTAATATTGCATTTTCCTTTTACTATTAAGTTGTTTCAATTTTTCTTTCTTATTTTTCCCTAATAAGAAAGAAAAAAACCTTTTATTCACAAAAAAACAAGGGATTAGAAAGAAAGGAGAACACAAGTGAGTTTGAGAGTACTTTGTTTGAAAGCACTTAAAAACACTACTTTAAATCACATTAATTTGACAAATGCTATTGTTTGAAGCTCATTTTGGTATTAAAAACACATTCAATTGTTTTCTAAAATGCTTCATAATACAAATAAACAACTACTTAAGTCAAGTGTTTCATACAAAGATGAATATGGAATAATTTTCATATTTTTGTGATTAAAATCAGCTCATTTGGTACTATGCAGGCGGTATTTTTTCCTTATCACGTTTAGGTCCTACCTCTACTCTACTAATGCCGAAGAAATTGACTTTACGTCGTGGATGAACGCAAGGCCTGAACTTGGTCATCTATGTCATAATCTCAGGATCGACAAATAATTCCAAGTATATAAATATGGCTGTAAAAATAAACCTTACAACGACTACCACGGCTTGTTACAGATTGTTATTCGAACTCCATACTTTAGGTAGATTTCACGGAGGAATGTGAATATTGATTTTGATCTGCAGGTACTAGTAATTCTAGGCGGCTTGTCACAGATTGTTATTCGAACTCCACACACACACACTGTAAGGCTCCATTTACACTTTTATTTTATTTTCTTATTATCATTACATCTAACCGTCTAAACTAAACTTATGTAGAAATAATGATAAGTTCGATTATTAATTTATTAACTTATTAAATGTTGTTTTAATATAAGTGTATCCTTTTTGTTAAAAGAAATCATACGTGGTATCCTACTTCAGATAGTCATTTACGTATTTCAATTTTATAGAAACTTATGAACTATCGCAACATCGATATTATCTCTTCTATTTCGTGAAATCTTTTTCTTAACCTGCGACGTTTTAATTTCTGGTATTTAGAGCTAAAACCGCCATGCTTGGTTCAAAGTTGGAATGAAATTTCCAAATTTCATGTTCTTTAATATTAGTTGAAGTTGGAATTTGATGTTTGTAAATCTTTTAAGTCTGTTCTAACCAACATTTTCCTGTTAGATTATGGTATAGCGTTATGATATTATTATGTGATTGCTAGACGATGCCTAACAAACAAAATTTTGCTAGACCATGATTAAACAAGATATTATTACACAGTATGTGTTCATATGTACAATTGTGTGACTACCATTAAAGTGCTTAGTAGATGAACAAATTAGAATTTTGGATAATTATATGCTCGATTATAATCTAAATGTATGTTAGACTGTTGTCTAGGAGTAGAGGTGGCAACCGGACCGGTTTAGTTTGTGAAACCGGTGAACCGGTCCGTTACAATCTGATCTGGTCGTGAATCCATTCTTTTGTCTAAAAAAATTGAACAATTATGTAATGTAATGAAATTTGAAACCTTGACCTCTCCTCTTTTATAAGTTGCCCTATTTACCAATTGACCAAGAGAAAATTTGTTAAATATATAATTTAAAATATATTCTTATTGTCTTTTAACACATTTGATCGAAACTTCAAGTAATATACTTTTGAGATAAACATATTTAATTAAATAAAAAATAATATTTTTTATTTTAATATTTTATTCAATGAAAAATTGGATTCATAAAAACTTTAAAAAATATTGGTTTAATATTCTTAATATTTTTTGTTCAGTTAATGAACATGAATTATAAATTAGGTATTAATTGTTATTATATTTTTAGATTTTACGAATATCATTAGTTTATGAATTTAATAAATAAAATAATTATTTTATTTATTATTACAAGTTTTTCTATTGAGATTTTAAAGTAATAAAATAAAATAATTATAACAAAGTAAAATGATTTCTATATAACTTAGTAGTAATCCCTACACTTCATTTATTCCCCACCAAGATTCAATTCTTCTCATCTGCATTTTTTAGAATTAAATCAAATTAAATGGAGGGAAACGCGTCGGGCTGGTTATTTAACTAGGACTGGCCCGTGAACCGGCTTGTCCCGGACCGTCATGGGCCGGTTCAGCGGTTCATCCCGGGCCGACCTAAATTTCTGGCGGTCCGGCCCGGTTGCCACCCCACCCCTATCTAGGAGTCCAGTAACAGATGAGTACATTTGTTGTTTCTGAAAAGATGAATGAATTTGTTTTGTCAACCACGGTGAGGGTAGTAACAAAACATTTACTGGCAAGACATTTATGCTAAATCAAGGTTTAACGATATGACAACATTTAATTTCTGTTAGATCATAGTCTGACAAAAAAATATTTGCTTAATCATGATCTAGATGACCATGTTATCTGTACACCATGATGCACAGTGCATCATGATGATTCTACTATTACATCTCACACGTTTCATTATCTCCTGCATCAAATTACAACTCAGTTACATCCAAACATCAAATTACAACTCATGTTCTAATAGAGATAATCAACTTTCATTACAGCTCACGCTCCAATTTTCAATAATATTAATAATATTAATAGACAACACTATTAATAGAAATATTAACAAAACATCAAATTAGAACTTCTCAAAACCGAATAAATCATTTTAGAATTTCCATGACCTTTCCTTACCATTCTTAAAATTACTACTCAATAACTCAATTTCCATTCTAATGGAGGATGGTATGTTTAGAGAATAGGTTGGAGCATAAACTATAAAATTTTGGAGCTATAAAGATAGTTAATAAATCATTAGCACCACATAAAAATATTCTTCTTAGAGCATCTGTTACGTTATAGTCATTTGTGTACTTTCGATGTGCTTTACCAATAGATGAATATATATAGTTGAACATACTAAAATAAGAATTTGAAAGATTTCATTTCAATTGTTCTTTAAAATTTTTGTTATACGCCGATATGGCGTACACGACTGATTCAACGAAATATGTCTTGATATTAAGCTTTAAACAATCGAAGCTATTCTACGCTCTTCCTTTTAAAAGAATGGAAATCATATCCAGATGCATAACAAGAGCTTTTCATAGAGCAGATCTCTGAAACCCTGCTGCCAATCCTAGTTAGTTGGTTAAGATGTAAATTAATCAAGTAATTTGGTGACTTTTGCAGCTGCTGTATCAGCTTCCTTTCCTTTTCGGCCTTTAGGTTCCCATTAGATATTTACACTGTGTACCACACGTCCTATATCTCATTGACAAAGCGCATCATACCTTCCTTTTTCCAGATGGAAATTCACGTAGGTTTGTCATGTGGTACGACGTGCTTTCTACTCTCTCTCTCACACATCACCTTGACAAACCATTGGCCTGTTCTCGGAGATAGGAACATGATTGTTTAAAATCGAATATGTGGCTGGCATCAGCTACTAATATGGAAAAGAAGGCACGGAAACTGAAGATGTTGTTTGTGTGCCAAGGCTAAGTGATAGTCACTGCGGGCATAGGATATTGGGAAAAAGGCATATATAGACCATAATAGAGATGATTAGTAATTGCATGGCCTAAACAAAAATTATTGAGTAAAAATAGCCCAAAACTTAAACCAATATCAACATAAAATTGAATTTTCCGAAAATACCCCAAATTATGAATTTAAAATCTCTTTACGAAAAATTGGTGAAAAAATATTATCCATTAATGTTAATAAAAATACTAGTTTTATGCTTTCAATAACATTGTAACTAAATTTTGATTTATTAACAAATGTTGGATCAACATTGAAATCGGTTCATTAACCATCAAAATAATCGGTTCATCAACCATTAGAAATTTTTTCACACTCCCATTCAATTACCAACTAGTTTGATAGATCATATGTGTTAACATTATACCAATCAAAAATTATTTTTATGGCGTAAAATATTTTATACTCCTATTAACATACCAAGTGAACTTAACTTTTTACGTGTTGATTTTTATTAACTTTCAAAGTAAACCAAATTTTCACGGGTGTCATTTTTTGAATTAATCACATGACATATATTATTCCACAATTGAAAGAAAATTGTGCAATGACTTTTTACGGATTTTCTAATGTAGCTTAGATAGATATGAAAATTTAAAATTAAACAATCTAGTTTAATCCGAATTGTATTAATAAATATTTTAAAATCAATGATGTTAATACCTCATGAAAATAGCTTGTATTAACAGTCGAATTGTGTTAATACCTCTTGCAATTTTTAGGAAGAAAAATTAACATTCATGATAAACCAATAAAAGTGAAAAAATTATTGAAATTAACAAATTGATGAGAGTGAATAATTAACTACTTTTGAAAATAAATTAAAAAGAGGTAATATCATAACTTTATTATAACTACTTTCCTAAAAATGTGGGATATTTAAGGAAGAATGTATTTTTTAAAAATAATTAATTAAAAATATTTTCAATAAAATATGACAATTCGTGAAAATCTTTCCATAAGCCTTTTCTTAACTAAAAATAAGGCAATTTTATTTGTTATAAATTGAAAGAAGGGTAGTTTAGACAACTCACTTATCTATTCAAAGTATCCTAATTCAAAGGGCCATATATTTACTTATTTTTTTGGCCAATCAATAACTTAACTCTATAAAATTAGTCTATGTACTAGGATTTCTGTAGGATAGTTTGTCTCTTACTCGTAACGAAATTAACCGGATCACCAAGGTCAAATCCGCTTCAGGCATAGGGGAACTTCCCCCCTTGGGCCATGCAATTTGTGTCCATGAAACTACAAAAATGCCCCTTTGAGAGATCAACGTAGTTAAATGGTCTTCGTTATTACGGAACTAGATCACTATACAAAAATAAATGAGAGAATAGTTTAATATTTATCAATTTGTAGATATTGCCAAATTATATTATCCCAATAACAAACCCTAACAAATTTAACAATCTGACAAAATTAATCCTATTAACAAAAGTGAGGACGAAGCCACTCCTAGGTCCATCGCGTGAAAATTTTCCGAGGAAACACAAACCCTAACACCAAGAGAACCCCCAACTCCCTCACAGCGACGACAGAGCCCTAGCTCCTTCGCGACCTCCTGCCAGTGGCAAAAGCTAAGAGAAAAACTAAAACAAAGCATTTCAAACCTCCATCGCATCAGAGAGTCGTGAAGCTACATCAATGCATTGCAACATTCAGAAAAATCACGATTGTAAACGGAAATTTTAGTTTTCATTTTAGTATATAACGGTACATTCCCTATTCTATATTACTCACTGTAACTTCTTCTACAAGTTTCAACACTCTAATCGTGAATCTAATGCTTGATTATAGGTATATCATTCCATCGTCATCATTTCTTTTACTCACGGTAAATTTCCTTCTTTTCGCTTGATTACTGATTTTCTGAACTTCGTTGCTCATGTAAACTAAAGTTCATTACCGATTTTCTCTAATGAATTTCTAAAACAGAGGTTCAAACTTAAGTCCATCGCAACCATCTCTGATACTCATGGTATATGTCGTTCTATACGCTTGATTATTGATTTTCGTTCTATATTTCGTTACTTAAGTTCATTACGGTATATTTCGTTAGAAGTTCATTCCTGATTTTCATTACTGATTTTCTGAAATATAGGTTTAAACTGTAGGTCATTAACAATTTTTCTGAAACTATTTATTAATGAGTTTTGTATGAGATTTATGAAGTTCATTGCATAATGTTTATTGAAGTTCATTTACTGATTTTCATTACTATTGTTGGTATATTATGAAGTTCAATACATTATATAATTTATATGGATTCTTGTGATTGACAATAATAGAATAACAAATTGTATATATTTATATGCCTCAAGTATATAAGCATATATTTGCTAACTGTAACTTCAATGTACCATGATTAGCTATCGTTCATTGTGTAAACATGCATTTCTGTATCTTAAAATGTGTAATCTAAAGTATTATGTTGGAGTCTTGTGATTGATGGTGGCAGAATGACAAATAGTATATATGCATATGCCTCTAGTATATAGACATATATTTACTAATTGTGACTTCAATGTACCATACTACTCTATTGTTCATTGTGTTAACATGCATATATGTATCACGAAATCAATAAATATGATAGTATTTGTGTTTTTAAGCACCATGAAAATAATTCAGAATGATGAGAATGACACGTTCAAATTCATTTTCATGTGTTTGGGGCTGCCTTGAAAGGTTGGCAATATTGTAGACTAGTGATTTCAGTAGATGGAACTTTCCTAAAGAACAAATATCTCGGTACACTGTTAACAACATCATTGTTGGATGGTAATAATCAAATGTTTTCTTTGGCATTTGCTGTTGTAGATTCAGAAAATGATTTATCTTGTGGATGGTTTTGCGAAAAGTTGAAGGAAGTAATTGGTGATAGGAAAAAATTAGTTATTATATCTGATAGACACAACAATATTGCAAAGGTGGTTTATAAATGGTTCATGAATGTTGTTCATGGTATGTGTATGCAACATTTATTGATTAATGTCAAGTCTAAGTATACAAACTCAGCTGTTGACCCTATTTTTTATCGATGTACAAAAACATATACGGTTAAAAACTTTGAAGTTAATATACGTGCATTTGAATCTATTTATCATTCGATTCGTACTTACCTTGAGGGTGTTGGGTATGAGAAATGGGTTCGTTCTCACTTTGTTAGTCATCAATATAATGTCATGACTACAAATATATTAGAGAGCCTCAATAATGTATTGAAGGATGCCTGTGGTCTACCAGTTACATTTTTTATTGAATTTCTGAGGCAATTGACACAAATGTGGTTCCTTGAGTGTAGAGTAGCATCTAATTGCATGTTTATGATACTAACTCAATGGACAGTGAAACATCTACGTAAGTAAATGAGGTTTTCGCGATCAATGATTGTAAGTATTTTTGTATCATATATTGAACGATATATTTATTAAATTTATTAGTAGTTGATAATCATTTAACACATATTTTATTGTAGGTTATTGCTGTTGACACGCATGAATTTCAGGTGGTTGACGATTATTTAATATTTATTGTACACATACCCAATAAGCTATGTATGTGTCGAAGATGGGATATAGACGCAATACCTTGTACACATGCTTTAGCTGTAATGGCTAATAGGCACTTGAATATATATTTGTATGTTTCGTTGTATTATTTCAAGAGCGAGCTAGATGCAGCATACGAGGAATTGGTTCATCCTCTTAGTAATAATAGTCAATGGTATGTTTCGGAAGACATTCAAATTCATCATGTACTACCTCCTAAAATAAAACGTTCGGCCGGTATACTGAAGAAGCAAATTATCATATCGATAGGCAACTTTAATAAGGTAAAATGTGGAATGTGTCATATGATCAGACATAATTGAAAGAGATGCAAAAATTCTGTGGTGTCAACCAGCAGTCAATCGAAAAACAAAAGGTGGAGATTAAATTTTGAGATTGATATATTTATGATAGAAATTGTTATCGATCAATGTTATTGTTTTTTTATTAATTTGATGGGTGATTTTTAATATATCAGTGATTCGAAATTTTTTGATAATGATTTCTAATTTTTTTTATAACATGGATATCCGGGGCTTTTTCTCGACTAGTGCACAAAATCTCAAACGCTCCCACGGAGCCCTAAGACATGGCCTGAGTAAATAATGCCCCAATGGCCCTGAAAAATTATATTAGGCTGAGTTTCGAATCTGGGATATCGACCATTACCGGTTTATTCCCACTGCCCGCCCACCACTAGGCTAACCCCTCAGGATTAATAATGATTTTTAATATTAATCAAGTATTTCAATCAAAAGTTATTGATTGATGATATAATATAATATCAAGTTCAGACTTGTTAATCACAAAATATTAGAGATTTGACATCATCTATTGATTACACACTAGTTATTGATGAAGCCGTAATAAACCAATAAATTTGTGGACAACCAAGTGATATCTTATCTTCTGTTTGTTCTCCAGTAAAAAACCAAAAAAATTGAAATTCAATAATCTTAGACTTGTAAATTTCTTTCCATTTCTATATACTCATTGTCAATAATAAATCATATATATCACGATATTCATAAATAAACATTCATCACTCTTATATAGAGAATATCTTCACGTTATTCATAAGAAAATAAATTGAAAATATTCATATGGAAACATTTATAAATCATAATCAAATCATA